>CAUYLG010004791.1:0-28186 GCA_963573385.1 Cacajao melanocephalus
CAGGATGACGCTGTTTTAGAGGTCCTGGCCCCCCAGGATGACGCTGTTTTAGAGGTCCTGGCCCCCCAGGATGACGCTGTTTTAGAGGTCCTGGCCCCCCAGGATGACGCTGTTTTAGAGGTCCTGGCCCCCCAGGATGACGCTGTTTTAGAGGTCCTGGCCCCCCAGGATGATGCTATTTTAAAGATCCTGTCACACACTCTCAGAGTCCTCGCTAAAGCATGTGGTCACCTTAGAGGTGGTGTTTTGGGGGTTTTGGAAATAGTCAGCATCATTCAGTGTCACACCGAGGCAGAGTGGCTGGTGTGGCCCTCCCTGCCTTCCAGTGAGGAAACTGCGTCTCATGGCCTGACCTCAGCCTCTTGCCCGACCCGGAGCTGTCTCACCATTTGCCCGGGGCATCCACGCCCCTCCTGACCTGCCTCTGCTTCTTTCCGCAGCATCGTCGAGTGCCAGGGCCTCCCCATCGTGAACGGGCAGTGTGACCCTTACGCCACTGTGACGCTGGCAGGGCCTTTCAGGCAAGTTGCCTCATGCCTCAGGGTTTCTGTCCTGGTCCTGGAGGGGCTGGGGTCTGGCTCTGACATCACAAGGCCACTGCCTCATTTGGGGAGGAGGCAGGAGGATGCACTTTGAGGTAGAAGATGTAATTTTTACTTCCTTTGTCTTCTTTATTGCTCTAAAGTTGCTTTGTAGAAAACGAAGCCGTTGTGCTCGTCACGCTGGGTATTTTTGGCTCACTCAGTGTTCCTCATTTGCATACCATCTGGAGTTGGAGACAAACAGAAATATTTATAAAATAAATAAAAGCAATAAGTGACTTGTGCATTTGAGAGCTCAGTTTTACAGCCGAGAGACTTGGAATCAGCAGCGTTGCTTTAATCTCAGTCCTTTCTCTCTTGATAACAGATCGGAAGCAAAGAAGACAAAAGTGAAGAGGAAGACCAACAACCCCCAGTTCGATGAAGTGTTTTATTTTGAGGTTGGTGTCTTAGGGGATGAACGTCAAGTGGATACTCTGCGCCCGAGACACGTTGGCAGAAAGTCTGGCTCAGAACCATCTCGGTCTCTTCCCTCTGGAAGTTCCTTCCGGAGAGGAGGGAGCCCAGTCGGCTGGCCCTGGGGGTTGGACCCATGGCCCCCAGGACCTTCCCTCCCCTCCCGAGAGAGAAAAGCCTTTCCTTGTCTCCCTAACTGGCCCAGATTTGAGTTAAAAGATGACAAATTAATGCTTTCCAAATTACCAGACTTTGGGGTTTTTTGTTGTGTTTTTGCGTGCTCTGCCCAAGCATCCCTGAGTGGGCAGAAGGCTTGTTCCAGTGGAAATAGGCAAGGTTTCAAAGCAAAGGGTTCGGACCCAGAGATCCTCTCAGAACGTGAAGCACCAAAATCTGTGAAAAGGAGGGTACAAGGGCTGCCCTGGTGGAGCAGGACCCGCCATGCGGTTTTGGGACAGCCACGCCTCGTGGAGTGGGGACCTGCATGTGGCCGACGTGGTTTTGGGACGGCCACGCCTCGTGGAGTGGGGACCTGCGTGTGGCCGACGTGGTTTTGGGACGGCCACGCCTCGTGGAGTGGGGACCTGCGTGTGGCCGACGTGGTTTTGGGACGGCCACGCCTCGTGGAGTGGGGACCCGCGTGTGGCCAGCGTGGTTTTGGGACGGCCACGCCTCGTGGAGTGGGCACCTGTGTGTGGCCGGCATGGTTTTGGGATGGCCATGCCTCGTGGACTAGGGACCTGCCATGTGTCTGGCGCTGGTGTGGTTTTGGGACGGCCGCACCTCATGGAGTGGGGACCTGCATGTGGCCAGCGTGGTTTTGGGATGGCCACGCCTCGTGGAGTGGGCACCTGTGTGTGGCCGACGTGGTTTTGGGACGGCCACGCCTCGTGGAGTGGGGACCTGCGTGTGGCCAGCGTGGTTTTGGGATGGCCGCACCTTGTGGACTAGGGACCTGCCATGTGTCCAGCGCTGGTGTGGTTTGGGGACGGCCACGCCTCGTGGAGTGGGGACCTGCCATGTGTCCGGCGCTGGTGTGGTTTGGGGACGGCCACGCCTCGTGGAGTGGGCACCTGCCATGTGTCCGGCTCTGGTGTGGTTTGGGGACGGCCACGCCTCGTGGAGTGGGCACCTGCGTGTGGCCAACGTGGTTTCTGGACCGCTGAACCTCACGTGGAGTGGGGACCTGCTGTGTGGCCGATGTGGTTTTGGGACGGCTGTGTGCAGAGCTGTTCCTTGTGGAGTAGGGACCTGCATGTGGCCGCGTGGTTTGAGGGCCGCTGTGTGCAGGGCCTTTAGGCTGATGCTCTTCTCATCCGCAAACATTCCTGTGCACGGGCCTTGGAGATGTGAGGATGGATGAGGCCTCTGTGGCAGGAGCGTGGCCAGTCAGGCCTGCAGGGTCCGGCAAGATACCCAGAGCCATGAAGGCTGAGTGGGGCTCACAAGCATGCAGCTCTAGGGGGGACCATAGGAGAAAGGGGCTCCAACGGGCCCCACAGGCAGAGGCAGGAACTTGGTGTCCAAAGCTGGCGCCAGGCTTTTGGGGCCGCCGTGAGGAGGGCTTTGGAGGTGGGATCTGTTCTCTGTCAGACGGAAGCCCTCACTGATAGACAGGCGGAGAAGATGGTTTTGCTGGCACGAGGGAGGCAGGGTGGGCCTGTTGGAGGGGCAGGAGGCCTGCAGCACGGACCAAGTTCTAGGTGGCAGCTCCGCCCTTGGGGAGGAGGCGTCACCTCCACCTTTATGAGATTGGGAAGTTGGGGGAAAGCAAATTTGAGGACAGGAGTGTGTAGGTCGGGAAGGAGGAAGCGTCTGGAGCCCTCAGCCAAAGCAGAGCACTGCCTCTGCATGGTCTTCACCTCAGATCACCAGTCAGGAAGTGCAAGCTCAGGGCTTAGGCAGTCTTAGCAACATGATTTTGCTGTGAAACCCTGCATCAGAACTTCGAGCTGAGAGCTCCTGAGCCCACATCCCTGCTGAGCCCTGGAGAAGGCGGAGCAGGGAGGGAGGCCAGGCAGGAGGGAGGCCAGGCAGGGAGGGAGGCCAGGCAGGAGAGCCTTCCTCGTAAACACGGGTGGCCTGGTGCATGGCTGATGGTGTTTTTATCGGCGCTCAAGGTGGTAGCCAGCCTGTGAGGAGGCCTCCTGCTCGGCTGCACGGGCCCTGCTGGCTGGCGAGGCGTCTCGGAGCCTCGACCCTTCGTGCCTCCACTCCCTTTCTGTTCTAAGGGACCCACGGCGCTGAGGCGCCAGGAGGAAGGCAGCAGCATCTTCACCTTTCCAGAGTGCTGGGGTCTGTTGGGGGCTGGCTGGGTTCAGGCACTGCAGGCCTCACACTTTTCATTTCCTTTTGGAAAATGGAACCTGGCGGTGGGGCCGTGGAAGGGCAGCTCCGGCTTTGTCTCCATGGCGGAGGGTGGAGGGCCCAGAGCAGGTGCTAGCGAGGGGCTTTTAGGTCTCCGGAGCCCGGCACCCGTCAGCAGCTGCTTGACGGCACGGCTGTGGCCGTGAACAGCTTTGGGCAGGTGCTCCCTAAGGGCACTGTGAGTGGGAGATGCTGGCGCTCAGGAAGCCGGGCCCGAATCCTCATCGCGCCTGGTGCCCTCCCGGTTGTGGGCCTTGAGTGGTGCGTGGGTGAGCGCAGAGGTTAGGCAGCTGGGGGCGTGGGTCCGCATGGAGATGCCCCTGCCTGGCGGCGCACGGTCTCAGAACTTTCTCTCTCTGTCTGGCTCCAGGTGACCCGACCCTCTAGCTACAGCAAGAAGTCCCACTTTGACTTTGAGGAGGAAGACGTGGACAAGCTTGAAATCAGGTGAGTGAGAAAACCAGGCTCTGCATTCTCCACTTAGCGGGTCTCACCCAAGCTCCTCAGCTCTTTTGTCTTTTGTTTCTACGTATAGGGGCATAGATAGAAATGAATCTCCGTTTTCTTGGTAATTTTCACAACAGGATGTTAGAAGTTGTGGTTGAAGCAAGAGCAGGCAGACACCAGGTGGGCAAGCCTGGAGTTAGGACTCAGCTTGCAATACCCGCTAAGAGGTGAGGCCAAAGGTCCACATCCCACGGGCCCACAAGGCTTCGTCCACCTGGACCGGCTGGGGCCGGAGCCGTTCTTAGGGTTTCGTTCTAAGCTCTCTGCCTTCCGTGGGTGCAGTCCTCACTTGGAGGTCGCGTTGGCACAGCACCAGCCCCTGACAGAGCAGCACCCACTGCTGAGGCTCTCGGCTGGGTGGCCTCTGCGAAGACCCTGTCCCAAGGGAAACACTGGGGTCCTGGGTTCACGTGTCCTGCGTGTGGTCATAGAACCTGTGTCTTCAGCCTTTGCCCATGGACCCCCGACTCTGCTTCCCTTTCCTGGCTCCTCAGTGCCTCCCACGGGAAACGGGGGACTCACCTGTGGGTTCACGCAGGTCAGGACGTGATCTCAGGCCCAGGATTCAGAGAGCTCCACAATACGGCTGACTCAGAGTCCTGGGGAGGGCGGGCCCCAGAATGTGCCCTTCCTGAACTCTGCTGGGTTCCCACCTCCCAATAAAAACAAGCTGGACTCCTGTTTCTTTTTGAATGCAGCCTCTGTTCCCTCCATATCAACGAATGCCCCCAGCCCCTATGAAAAGGCAGATGAGCCTCCCCTGAAGCCCCCAAGTCTTTCTGTGATGGACAGAGAAGGAAGGAAACAGCTCCCTCCTGACCCTCCCCAGCTGACCCTGAGACCTCGAGCCTGGGATGCCCCTGAGCCTGGGATGCACCTGAGCCTACAATGCCCCCAAGCCTGCGATGCACCTGCTTTCTTCAGGTCATTTCGGAGAATGTGCTGGCCATCAAATTCCTGGCCACACTCCCTCCCAGGGACTGGCCCCGCCCCAGAGGACCCTCATTCCAGAAGCTCAGGGTAATGGAACACTTGGAGACAGTGTGTGGCTCAGGCCCTGTGGCTGCCAGGAGGCCTGGTGTTGTGGTCGAGAACTGTAGATTCTCCCGTGGGCCAGGGTTGGAATGTCCCTGACGTGATGGGTCAGATCCGCCTCCCGTGGGTCAGGGTCCTGTGGAATGAGAGCTCCCGTTCGGAATGTAGCAGCTGCCCTGGTGTCCCAGCCCCGCATTGAGTCTGAGGATGCTCTGAGGTCCCATGTGCCCCCGGCTCTGCCTCTCTCCCTCCTCGCTTTAAGGCCCAAGAGAGGGTCCTCTCCACCGATTCTCAGGGTTTGAGCTCCATTTTTTAATGTTTCAGCCTAAACCTTAGTTTCCAGTGCTTCACGTTACTGAGCCAGGAGCCCTGAGACCCTGGGCCGGGCGTCTGAGGAAGCCCTGCTGGACCCGCCTCCGCAGGGACTCACAGAAAAGAAAGAAGCGCTGTCATTGTTTTCTTTTCACACCAAGCTTTGAATTCAGGAGCGAAGTCCTAGTCATTAAATTTTTTAAAAACATCCGAAAAATGTTTTAAATATTTCTTTTATTAAAGCAAATGCTCCTGCCTTGCCACTCGGCACGTTTCTAAAGGATCCATGGGAAGATGAGTGGTTCCCTAGTGTTCCTCCTGAAAGTAACACGCTGGGGGTTCCTGTGTGACCTGCCAGCCTTCCCCGGCCCCAGATGAGACTGCTCCTGTCGGATGGGCAGGGCCTCTGTGGTGCTGCTACCCTGCAGGGTTTGCAAGGGAAACAGAATGACCACTCTGGAATCTTCTCCCCCCGGGGGATGCCCTTGATAGCCACAGTGCGGTTAGGCCTGTGGGGTTTCAGCCCCACAGGTGGGGCCGACTGCACAGAACTGTGGGGTTTCAGCCACGTGGGTGGGGCCGGCCACAAGTGACTGTGGGGTTTCAGGTCCATGGGGGAGTCCTGGCCACGAGGGACTGGGGTGTCAGCCCTGTAGACTTGTTACAGTTGGGGATGCCGTGTGTGTCTCTGTCAGGTAGAATTTCACGGCCCCAGGTCTGAGGAGACACGCGCCATCCTGCACTGGGACAGAGCGTTGGTGGGAGCCACTGCTCCATTAGACGTTAGCAGACGCTCCGCAGTGCTGGTCCTGGAGATTCGGGGACTGTGCCGTGGTTCGTGGCCACGGGTGGCCCAGCCACAGTTCTTCCTGCTGTGGTGTGCACAGCCCCTGAATCCACTTCATGTCCCAGGTCATGAGCAGTCAGTGCAGACAGGATTCTGCTTCCAGGGCCAGGGGCTTCACAATCGCCGGGTTTTGTTCCAAGGCACATTTTCATGTTGAAAGCAGAGAGCCCCTGACTGTGGAGTCGGGCAGCCCGTCCTCCACGGGCACCGCCCTCTCTACACCCAATTTCTCCATCATCCCCTGTGCTGAGCCCTGCAGATGGAGGCTGCTGGGCCACATGCTGGGGTGGCGCTAGAGGCACACACTGCAGGGCCCTGGCGGTCTCGCTTGCCCGCCACGCACAGGCTGCTGGTGCTGGGTCTGTTGTGGGCAAAGGGAACAGAGGGTGCCGGAGCCAAGAGCAGCAGCAGCCACATCATAGTTCCTGGGTGATACGGCGACGCCCAGCTCCCTCCTGGCATAGAGCCTGGGGTCATGTAGCTTCCTCCAATCTAATAGCCTGGGTCTGCATTCGGGCCCATGGCCTTCCATCTTCCTCTGCCTGCCCATTCACCCCTGGGAGACACTCATCTTTATTCCAAAGCCACAGGCTGGTCTGGCGTGTTTTAAACGTGTTCCATGGGCTGATGTGTTTTAAATGCTCTGTGGGATGGTGTGGTTTTTTCTGTTTTTTGTTTTGTTTGTTTTTTCAGAGGGAGTCTCACTCTGTCACCCAGGCTGGAGTGCAGTGGTGTGATCTCGGCTCACTGCAACCTCCGCCTCCTGGGTTCAAGCAATTCTCTTGCCTCAGTGTCCCAAGTAGCTGGGATTATAGGCATGCGCCACCATGCCCGGCTAGTTTTTTGTATTTTTAGTAGAGATGGGGTTTCACTATGTTAGCCAGGATGGTCTTGATCCCCTGACCTCGTGATCTGCCTGCCTTGGCCTCCCAAAGTGCTGGATTACAGGTGTGAGCAACCACACCTGGCCTAGCTGGCATGTTTTAAACATGCTCCGTGGGCTGATGTGTTTTAAATGTGCTCCTTGAGCTGATGTGTTTTAAACGTGCTCTGTGTGCTGATGTGTTTTAGACGTGCTCTGTGGGTTGATGTGTTTTAAACATGGTCTGTGGGCTGATGTGTTTTAAACGTGCTCCGTGGGCTGAGCCTCGATGGAGACTCTGGAGAGGTGCTCCTGGGGGACAGAGCGTGGCTAGTAATCTCTGCTCCACCCGGGCTGCCCATCGTCGGCTAGAGCTGTACCAATGCTGTTTTTCAGAGTCGACCTCTGGAACGCCAGTAACCTGAAGTTCGGAGACGAATTCCTGGGAGAACTAAGGATCCCGCTGAAAGTCCTGAGGCAGTCCAGCTCCTACGAGGCGTGGTAAAGTGACATTATACCTGCAGACTTCCGCGTCTCTGAGAGCCACAGAAACACCTTTCTGAGCGGAAAGGCCCAGAGGCTGTGCCTGCTGGTCCTCAACTGTGCCCGGCACCCACCTGCTCCTACTTTGCATGTAGCTCTGACAAGCTCTAGCTTGATGTGTTTCTGCCCCACAGTAGGGGAGAAACTTCAGGCGAGGAGAGGCAGCAGGGATCACATTGAGAAGAGACTCATGATGCTGGCACCTCAAAACAAGACAGGAAATACGGGTGGAAGCAGCCCTGAGCCGCCAGCAGCTCATAGAATCTGATCCCGGATGAAAGTGAGGCGCTGAGTTGCCAGCAGCTCGTGGGGTCTGACCTGGGTGAAAGTGGGGCCCTAAGCCACCAGCAGCTTATGGGGTCTGATTCCAGGTGAAAGTGGGGCTCTAAGCCACCAGCAGCTCGTGGGGTCTGATTCCGGGTGAAAGTGGGGCCCTAAGCCATGAGCAGCTCGTGGGGTCTGACCCCTGGTGAAAGTGGGACCCTAAGCCACCAGCAGCTTGTGGGGTCTGATTCCAGGTGAAAGTGGGGCCCTAAGCCACCAGCAGCTCGTGGGGTCTGATTCCAGGTGAAAGTGGGGCCCTAAGCCACCAGCAGCTCGTGGGGTATGATTCCAGGTGAAAGTGGGGCTGTAAGCCACCAGCAGCTTGTGGGGTCTGACCTCAGGTGAGAGTGGGGCTCTAAGCCACCAGCAGCTTGTGGGGTCTGATTCCAGGTGAAAGTGGGGCTGTAAGCCACCAGCAGCTTGTGGGGTCTGACCTCGGGTGAGAGTGGGGCCCTAAGCCACCAGCAGCTCATGGGGTCTGAGCCCTGGTGAAAGTGGGGCCCTAAGCCACCAGCAGCTTGTGGGTCTGACCCTGGGTGAAAGTGGGCCCCTAAGCTACCAGCAGCTCGTGGGGTCTGATTCCAGGTGAAAGTGGGGCCCTAAGCCACCAGCAGCTCGTGGGGTCTGACCCCGGGAGGCCTCAGCCTCCAGTGCAGGGGCCCAGGACGCACTCACGGCAGGTCTTGCCTTTTGGCTACACTCCCGGTCTTACTGTGGCTCCCAGCAGCACCTCCTCCTGAGGGTGCTTTGCAGGGTTCTTCACTCTGTTCTCCACCTCTAGACCTCAGGGATTGGCTCGGCCCCAGAACTCACCCCAGGACACGACGTGTGCTGCTGCCTCCTCCCTTTCTTTCCTGTTTTCTCCAGGTGCTTGGTGTTTTGTGGGAAGGATCAGGCCATTGTTTTGTTTTACCTCCAGTTCATGTGTGTCCCTTAGCGACACGCAGCACCTGGGAGGCCTGGGGTCACGGGAGGCGTGCACTCCCAGGTGTGACTGTGCGCCAGGCCTCACGCCTCATGTGTCTCTCTGCCCTGCGTGTAAGGCCAGCTTTCCATCCATCTTCACTCTGTGAAGACGGCACGGGCATAGGCACCCTACGCTGAGTTAGGCTTTCTCCTATGCTGAGCAGACCCCTGGCCCTGGTAGCCAAGGCAGCCACCAAAGACCCCAGAGAGCCAGGGGCTAATGCCTTAGGCACAGGCTTTACCCACCTGAGAGCTTAGACTGCCCAGCCCCCGGGTCGGAGCAGGGAGGGCTCCTGGGTGACCACATGGGCTAGAGACAAAGACGGCAGAGTGGCCGGGAGGAAAGTCCCCACAGTGACCACATGCCCAGCTGGCCTGCTGGGCTCACCAGCCAAGGCCCCACCCTGTGACACCAGAAGCCACTGCATGCTTTGGTTGAAATGATTTCCACGTCCACCTGCTGCTGCCGCCACTGTGGGGTGTGGGTGTTCACAGTCATCGCAGACGCTCCCGCGGTGGTTCCCGGACGCCC
Source organism: Cacajao melanocephalus (assembly GCA_963573385.1). Lineage (NCBI taxonomy): Eukaryota > Metazoa > Chordata > Mammalia > Primates > Pitheciidae > Cacajao > Cacajao melanocephalus. The sequence goes on from CAUYLG010004791.1 coordinate 9,294, forward strand.
GTTCCCTCCACGTTTCCCCCACTTGACTCCTGGGTCTTTGGCTCCAACACTGGCCTCCTGAGGATCCCCGGTGACCAGCCCTGCTGGGGGTCTTCTGTGGGGGACTTCCCGGGGGCTGCACTCTGGGGTCCTGCAGGGTCACCCTCCTGTCCGGGCGGCTTGGAGCAGGCAGCTGGGCTGCCCCGAGAGCTGCTCCTTGGTGACTGCAGCCTCACACTGCATGTCCCTCCCACCCAGGTACTTCCTCCAGCCCCGGGACAACGGCAGCAAGAGCCTAAAGCCGGACGACCTGGGCTCCCTGCGGCTGAACGTGGTCTACACGGAAGACCACGTGTTTTCTTCTGACTATTACAGGCCTCTGCGGGACCTGCTGTTGAAGTCTGCAGACGTGGAGGTACTTGTCCACACCATGGCCTGTGGGTGTGGGTGGGAGGTACCACCGGCCTGGGGCCCGCCCCATACCCGGGCTCCACCCCAGAGGGCACCTCCTCCCAAGGGGGCCTTTCCCACACCTCCCCGTCCGGCGTGTTTCCCGCCTGGATGCCTGGACCCCCTTGTTGGGGGCACTGGTCCCTCTGTAGCTAGAGCTATAGGAGCCTGGTGGGGCTGAGGACTCCCCGCATCGTCTGAGGGGGACCCTGCCATCAGGGTCTCTCTGTTGCCTCAGGGGCCCTAGAGCCGGCTGCATTTGGGGATTGCTGGGAGGAGGTGCAGACACCCCTCCAAGGGCCCGGCCACGCGGCGGCAAATGGGAAGTTTTGATGCTTTTGTGAAATGCGTGTGTTTCTGTCTCAGCAAAGAGGCATGTCTAATGTGGCTGGAAGTGAGACCCCAGCCAGGGTGAGGACAGGCCTCTGGGGTCCCACACCCCAGGCCCCAGCACCGACCCTGCCCCTTCCTGCAGCCCGTGTCAGCGTCCGCGGCCCACATCCTGGGCGAGGTTTGCCGGGAGAAGCAGGAGGCAGCGGTCCCGCTGGTGCGACTCTTCCTGCACTACGGCAGGGTGGTGCCCTTCATCAGTGCCATCGCCAGCGCGGAGGTGACGCGGACACAGTGAGTGCCTGCCCCGCCCATCCCGCCCTGCCCCGGGAGAGCGGCCGGGACCTGCTGGGGGGGATGGCGAGGTGAGGTTGTTGCCCAGAACCGCATCCTGGCGCAGGGCTTGAGGAAAGTCGAGGGCCCCAGGCGGTCCCATAAACCCTGTTGATTCAGGCTTGCTTTCACAGACCCTGTTAATGATTTTTTTTAAAAGCCCCATTTGCCTTGGAAATCCCTGGGAGAGTGTGTGGGTGGGGAAGGGAAACGGCTCCCAGGTCCCCAGGATGGCTCAGATTCCCTCCCGGGGGCACTTTGGGAGCCCACGAAAATAGGGCACCCCTTCCCTCAGGACTTGCTGAGTGTTGCTTCCCTACGCCCTGTTCTAGAAACTTCCAGCTGCACCTGCGGCCACTGTAGCTAGCAGGAGGGTTTGCTTCTCCACTGGCCTTGGATGCTGCCAAGCTCCGGCGCCCAGTTCTCTGTGCAGGCACAGGCCGCAGAGGGCGGGAGGGTGGGAGGGCGAAGGCTGGCCAGCTCCCCCTCAGCTGGTGGTCACGCGCACAGCCTGGCAGTTCCCTCTGGCCCTGTTGACACAGGAACATTCCGTGGGCAGGTCTTCAGCACCTGGCCTAGCCACACTCCTGGCAAAATGTCCAGAAGCCGACTGATGGGCGTATGCAGGCAGGTGCTGGGGCAAGGCTCTGTTCCGACTGCACTTCCGCGTCCCAGGAGACAAACGCTGTCCCCACCGCTATTTCCCAGGGACCCTAACACCATCTTCCGAGGAAACTCACTGGCGTCCAAGTGCATTGACGAGGCCATGAAGCTGGCGGGGATGCATTACCTGCACATCACCCTGAAGCCCGCCATCGAGGAGGTGAGCGCAGGGCCCAGGGTCCTCAGTATCGCAGGGCGCGGGGAGGACATCCCCCAAACGGAGAGCAGCGTGCGGGGATCCAGCCAGGCAACAGTCAGGCTTGAGTGTCCCCCACTCCGGGCTCGCTGCAGGGGTGCTGTTTCATCCGCTTTAACGAGAGGATGTTCCCTGTGTGTTCCAGAACCTTCCAAATTCTCCCAAATTAAAACTACACCTAAGAAAATCCACCATTCCACTAACGAGAAGAACATGCAAGAAAAACCTGGCTCTTCCCAGGGAGACCCTCTTTCTCCACATGCCCTGGGGTCCCCTGTGTCTGGGCCCTGGCTGCGTGGCACGTTTGAGCTGAGCACCCAGCCTTCACCCGACCCTCTGATGCCCGCCAGGCTGTGCCCCCTGTTCATGAATGGCTTTGTAAACAGGCTCTTTAAAAATGTGAGAAAATTTAAGATAGCATCCTGGTTTGCTCTGTTGGCAAAATTGTGGCAGCATTTTGAAGTAAAAATATGATCAAAGCCTGGGATGCACGTCCCTTTCTGAGAAAGCCTGGCACATCTGATCACGGCGTGGATCGGCCCCGTGCCTGGCACTTGCGCCTGACCTTTTGCTCGCCCCTTGGCAGCCGGTGACACGTGCCCCGACACACGTCCATGGTGGTCCCCTTGCAGCCGAGGCTCGGGGCTGACACCACCTCACCGTAGCCCTGCAGTCTGGCCAGCCTCACCATGCCCCTCTGCCGGTGGCTCGGCTCAGGGAGCTGTCACAGCGGTTTCTGAATGAAGCTTGGAGTCTGCATCTCAGCTGTACCTGAGACCCCGTCCATCCTCCCTGCCTGTGCCCCCAAAAGCCACTCACAGAGCGCTGTCTTAAACCTCTCCCCAGATATGCCAGAGCCACAAACCCTGTGAAATTGATCCTGTGAAGTTGAAAGATGGAGAAAACCTCGAAAACAACATGGTAGGTTTTGTTCATGAACCAAAGCCAGTCACCTGCTGGGAGTTTTTCCGCCAGGGGCTGCTGGGAAGCTCCGTCTCACCTGGTAACCCCAGCGGGGGTGGGAGCAGGACGGGATGTGAGGATACCTGCTTCGCCCACTGCAGTATGCTAGCTGCACTGCTGGGAGGCCTCGGCCGCCACTTTTGGCCCAGCCTACGCACCCGGCTCTGCCTCCCCTTGGGGGGTCCCAGCCAGCTCTGCTTCCCCTGAGGAGGGGGTCTCAGCCAGCTCTGCCTCCCCTGGGGGTCGGGCCTCTGTGCCCAGCTCTGCCTCCTCTGAGGGGTCCCAGCCAGTTCTGCTTCCCCTGGGGGTCCAGCCAACTCTGCCCCCTCTAAGGGATCCCAGCCAGCTCTGCCTCCCCTGGGGTGATGGCTTCTGCCCCTTCATTTTCCTGGGACAGGAGGGCCTCCCCAGGCTGTCCCCACAGCTGTGTCCTGAGTTTTAAAACAGCAGAATTCCCTGACGTTGAACTTTCCCAGCATGTCGGTCTCTTCCCGTGGCACGTCATGCAGAGCGTGATGTTGGGGCATCTCTTATGTAAATGGAAGGACAGAGTTCTTGCCTGGGGAGGCACATTCTAGTGAGTTCCTTCCATTCCCCGCTCAGACAAAGTCAGGGCAGAGAGGGGAGCTGGCGTGGGCCCCGAACAGGGTGTGGTGACTTTCACACATGAATCACCGCGGCTGCCAGTGCGTGTTTCGAGGGGTGGCCGTTCACACGTGTCTCGCTGCCGTGGCCGCCCTGCATCCGCCCTCAGCCCCTCCCCACTCGCCCCTCCCCGGGTGCGCCCTGGTACCAAACATGCCCTCGAGCAGTCTCAGGAGCGGGTCCCAGTGCCACGTCCTGTTGCAGGAAAACCTACGGCAGTACGTGGACCGCGTCTTCCACGCCATCACCGAGTCTGGGGTGAGCTGCCCGACCGTCATGTGTGACATCTTCTTCTCGCTCCGGGAGGCGGCGGCCAAGCGCTTCCAGGGTGAGGCCCCCAACATGCTCATGCCACTGAGAAATGGCCGCAGCCCGTGCATGCTGACTCCCACCCAGGCTGAACCCCCACCGCTGAGAAATGGCCGCGGCCCAAACAGGCTGACCGCCACCCAGGCTGAACCCCCACCTGACTAGAGCCGCAGGATCGTGAATCACAGTTCAGACGCTGGATCTTCCTGGGGTTTTGTGTCTGGGCCAGTGCTCCCTAGTTCACAACTGCAGGGGTCTCTGGGGCCCCCAGCCCTGGAGTTCACAGTGGTCTCAGGCAGGGCTTGCTGGGCTTAGTTGGGGTGGGAGGTGAATTTTCCCAGTATGACCCACTCCCCACTGCCCCGGTCTTCCCAGTGGTTTATTTTCCTGGCTGGCCCTGGTCGGGGTGGGAGGTGAATTTTCCTGGTATGGCCCCCCGCCCCGGTTTTCCCAGTGGTTTATTTTTGTGGCCGACTCAGGCAGGGCCCAGAGTGCTGTCCGGGCCTCTGCCTGCCCACATCTTCGAGGAGACAGGACCCTTGGGGGAGCTGCTCCTTCCTGGAACCCCCAAGCCAGGGATCCCCCGGGGACCTGGGCATCGGGCACCCAAACCCCACTTCCCAACCTTGCTGACCCACAGGGAGGAGCTGGGTGTCTGCAACCCCGTCTCCCACAGTGCTCAGGAGGTACCGCGACCCTGCCGGGACCTGGGCTCTGGTGCTGCTGAGAGGCTCCGCGAGGGCCTTGCCGCCAGCTCCTCCCTTCCTTATGGAGCCCGAGCCTGGGCCCCGGTGTGTCCCGTGACCTCAAAACAGCTGCAGACACCCCAGGTGGCCATGGCCCTGCAAAGCCGTTCACGCTTCTGCATCCCCTCAGACAAACGCCGTCCCCACTGCTGGTTCCTAGGACATCAGGCAGCACATGACGAGGGGCGCAGGGGTCCTGGGGAGGCCATTCCCAAGCACATCCCAGCCCCAGGCCCCCTTTGAACAAGGAGGAAGTAAAGAAATAAAAACAGCCTCTCACTCAGATGAGCAGAGACCACTGCAGAATGAGTCTGCGACAGGCCAGGCACCAAAGGGGCTGCGCTATGTGGTGGTGATTAGAGGTGGAGGGAGAGAGAGACGGACAGAGAGACAGAGACAGAGAGACAGGAGTGAGAGAGACAGATGGAGAGACAGAGAGACAGAGACAGATGGAGAGACAGACACGGGTGGAGAGAGGTGCAGGATGGGCTGGACTTTCCTGTGGACCCTCAGGGGGCTGGAGCGTGATGTCCCCACAAGGCCACTGAGCCCCAGGGAAAGGGCCACCCCTCCTGTCTCCCGCAGACGACCCGGACGTCAGGTACACTGCAGTGAGCAGCTTCATCTTCCTGAGGTTCTTTGCACCGGCCATTCTCTCTCCCAACCTCTTCCAGCTCACGCCGCACCACACGGTGAGTGGCCAGCCAGGAACGTGGCCTCCTGAGCTGTCCTGGGACGCTGGCTTGGGTCGGGGCATGTGTGTGGCTGTGGGGGCTGACTGTGGAGTGTGTGGGGAGTGGGTGTGGAATGTAGAGTGCGTGAGGAGTGGGATGTGTGTGGCATGTGGGGTGTGTGTGGAACTCGTGGGGTGTGTGCAGAACACGTGTGGAGTGTGGGGTGCGTGTGGAGTGTGGGGTGCGTGGAGTGTGGGGTGCATGTGGAGTGTGGGGTGAGTGTGGGGTGTGTGTGGCGTGTGGGGTGCGTGTGGAGTGGGGTGCGTGTGGAGTATGGGATGTGTGTGGCGTGTGGGGTGCACGCGGAACGCATGTGGGGTGTGTGCAGAACGCGTGTGGAGTGTGGGGTGCGTGTGGGGTGTGTGTGGCGTGTGGGGTGCGTGTGGCGTGTGGGGTGCGTGTGGCGTGTGGGGTGCGTGTGGCGTGTGGGGTGCGTGTGGAGTGTGGACTGTGGGGTGCGTGTGGCGTGTGGGGTGCGTGTGGAACGCTTGTGGAGCGTCTGGGGGAGTGTGTGCGGAGCGCGTGTGGACGCCTCAGGTCCTGGAACTTCCTCGTTGCAGGTCGTTCACTGACCTTTCTGTTTCAGCTGTTGTGCGTTCCCGGGGAATGGAGACACCTTCACAAAGCAGTGGACGGTTGGGCCAGGGTTTTCGCTGCTGGTCACCGCCGTGCTCTCCCTCCCCTGCCTATCACATGTGGAGTATTGATGATGGACTGAGTGACGTGTCACCCACGTATTGAGTCAAAAGATCCCTGTTCAGCACCAGCTTGCGCCAGGCCCCTACGTGGTTTCTGGGGCTGTGGCTCTCAGGGTGCGGGATCTGGGGTGATAGTGTTTCATGAGCAGGTGTGGCAGAGCTGGAAGGAGCTGGCCAGCATGAGGGACGTGAGGGATGGCCCATTACCTGGCACTTCTTTTTTTTTTGAAGTCTCACTCTGTCGCCCAGGCTAGAGTGCAGTGGTGTGATCTCATCTCACTACAACCTCCCCCTCCTGGGTTCAAGCAATTCTGCCTCAGCCTCCCAAGTAGCTGGGATGACAGGCATGTGCTCGCACACCTGGCTAACTTTTTGTATTTTCAGTAGAGATGGGGTTTCGCTGTGTTGGCCAGGCTGATCTCAAACTCCTGACCTCAGGTGATCCTCCCGCCTTAGCCTCCTGAAGTGCTGGGATTACAGGCGTGAGCCACCACAGCTGGCCCCAGCACTCCTACGTTGGCCTTCAAACACCATGAAGGCTGAGAGGAGCCCCAGGCAGGGCTGAGAGACTCAGCGCCCCAGAGCGGTGACCCCCAATGCCTTCTGCTATGAGATGCACCCTGCACGCTGGGCCTCGAGGGGCAGGTCCCCATGGTGCCCTCCAGCGTTGCCTGTGAGATGGTCTCAGCGGCTCCTGGGACTGTGGGATGCCACCCCTCCCGTCCTGTGTCTGCGCCGCTGCCGCTCTTGCTCCATAGCTCACTCACCAGCCACAGCGGCTCTGAGGTGACACCTGCACCTCATCCTCGGTGATTCTGGGGCAGTCGCAGCATTTCTGTGAAGCTGGCACAGACCGTTCTCCTTCCCACCTCCCCAGGACCCCCAGACGTCCAGGACACTGACGCTCATCTCCAAGACCGTGCAGACCCTCGGCAGCCTGTCCAAGTCCAAGTCTGTGAGTCTCTCTCCTTCCATTTCTAAGGATAACGGATTCTTTTCTTTCTTCAGAAAACAGGCATGAAAAACCTGCCACATTAGAGAGAGTTATAGGATAAAAATCAACAGTAACAGCCGGCACCGCATCCCTTCCTGACGCCCAGGACCCGAGCGCCATGGTCCCAGCCCCCTTTCCCCTTCTGAAGTGAACCCCTTGTCTTTTCCGGAGCCTGTGGCTTGTGGCGGGTCCCGTAGCAGAGGCAGTGGGCGCATCCGACCCGTCAGGTGTGGGAGCAGCAGAGCGAGCTGGGCAGATGGCCTGACCCGGGGCCTCCCATGCATCTTCCACATGTGGTCACCTCCTCCCACTGCAGCAGCCACTTCCTTCCCACGTGGCCGCCTCCTCCCCACCCTCACCGTCCTCCCCACGTGGCCCCCTCCTCCCCACACGGCGCCCCTCCCCAGCCCCTCTCACCCTGTGGATATGAACTGCTGTCTCCCACCCTTGTCCCCTCAGACCAGATGCAGTGCCACTGGGCCGGGGTCCCTCAAGCATCTGCCCTGTTTTCCCCTAAGAACCCCTGTGTGTGACTCTCAGTTTGGGGAGATCAAAGGCTGACAGTTGCAGGGTCCTGGGGGCAGTGCTCATGGTGGAGGCTGAGGCTATCTCTGCGGGAGCCCAGCCAGGGCAGGATGAGGCCTTCGGGCGCCCTCAGGGCTCCGGCTGGAGAGGGCTGGGCCGTGGTGCACAGACGTCCCTGGCCTCCTGGTTCCCTGTTCTTGGTGGGGACTGGGTAGAAGTGAGGGCTTTGGGGAGCAGGGCCCCTGCTAAAGGAGCAGCCCCCTCGGGGAAGACGTTGGGTTTCTCTGAGTCCCAGCGAGTGAAGGCATGCTGTGCCCACAGGCAGGCTGAGGTGCGCTGACGGCTCTTCTCCACCATCCAGGCCCCGAGCTGGGGGCTGGAAACTCCATAACAGGCACCTGTGCCTCCTCTGAGGTCTGCCCCAAACCCACCGCATTTCACAGCCAGGGAACCATGCAGTGGCCTCAGCGTGGAAGCGACAGGAACTGGGGGTCGAGCCTCAAGAATGGTGGCTATGAAGGTCCCCCCAGAATCCCTGGGGTGCCTCCTTCCCCACATGACAGAGATTCCTGTCCCCTCTTCCCACTTTGGAGTGGCCCTTGTACCCTATGATGAGAGACAGGTGTGGTGACTCTGGGACCCTGGCCCATGGCTGCAGCTTCACAGGCAGCCTCATCTGCCCCCAGCGTAGCTCTTCCTGAGCCTGGGACTCAGGCAGCCTCATCTGCCCCAGCGTAGCTCTTCCTGAGCCGGGGATGCAGGTGTGTGGGACACTGGAGCTGGGATGGAGTCACTGATGCCAAAGGGCTCTGGAGGCGACATGGGCATGCTCAGGTCTGATGGTCTTGGTTCGCGCCCGAGCAATTTCTGCTGTTCTTCTTCCAGGCCACCCTACAAATGCCTGGGTCTTAGGCTTGAATGATTCTTGCCTCTAGATTTTTCGGATCTGGGCCGTGAGCCGAGGTGCTTGAGGCTGTCTTCAAGTGATCTCCGTTTCATTTTAGGCGAGTTTTAAGGAGTCCTACATGGCTACGTTTTATGAATTCTTCAATGAGCAGAAATACGCTGATGCGGTGAAAAACGTAAGTATTGACTCCCTCCGCCAGCCTGTGCTATGCCCGGGAGACGGAGCTGCTCTTTTACAATTCAGATAAAAGCGCAGGTGACACAGACTTGGCCTTTGACGGTTTAAACCGTCAGGGCATTCGATCCATTCACAGTGCTGCCCAAACAGCCCCGTCCCGAGCCCTGGATGCCGCCTTCTCTCACAGTCGATAGACTCTGTGGCCTGACCGCCTCTGGGACCAACGTGGGGCCCTCACCTGTCCGGCTCTGTGTCTGAGCCCCCAGCTGAGGGCGCGTCCCACCTTGAGGTGTGTGGCGGCCGGCTCACTCCCGGCTGCAGTCCTGGAGCCCTGGGGCCCACACCCACTGTCCGGAACACCGTGCGTGGGAGAACACCCAGACCCCAAGGCTCTGCTCCAGAAGCGATCTCAGTGTGTCTCAATGAAAACAACATCGAAGGGACACGATGAGCTCAGAGCTGTCAGGGAGACAGGGTCCGAGGAAGTCGTGGGGCGGCAGAGCTGTGTGGAGTGCAAGCCCCTGCCAGGGAGGCCAGGACGGTGGCCAGAGGGGAGGCGTCCCCCAGGAAGCTGGTGGGATCCGGGTGGGCCTGAGCCTCCTCGCTGCTCGGGCCCTGGATTCCCCCACGAGTGTCACCCCTGGGTGGTTTCTGCAGATGCAGGTTGATCTCCAGGCGTTTTGCCTGAGCTGGTCTCACCGCCCGCCACCTCTCACCTGAGACCTCCCTGGCAGAGCCAGGGCCGGGGCGGCACAGTGGGGAGCAGAGGCCCCAGTGCCCTCAGAGAAGGACTCGCTTCCCCACGTTCTGACTCCGCCTGTATCGGAAAGGAGGCCCCGGCCGCGGACACCGTTGTTCCAGGAGAGCCGCGCACATCTGGCGTGTGGCTCCCTCCCAGTGACCCCATTTCTTCCCACTCTAGTTCTTGGATCTGATTTCATCCTCGGGGAGAAGAGACCCCAAGAGTGTTGAGCAGCCCATCCTGCTTAAAGAAGGGTAAGGTGGCGTCTGGCAGGGCAGGAGGGGAGAAATGGATAGGGGCCCTCATTTCCCAGGGCACCGAGCACATTCTGGAAGACTCCCCGGATCAGGGCAGCCTCCTCCCTTGCTGGCAGGCAGCCTGGGGCTGGGGCTTTGGCCCCGGGCAGCAGCACGGCCTTGTGTGTGTCCGCTGGGACTCACCGGGAGGTACCTGGGACCTGGCCTCTGCCTGTGGAGGGTGGCGAGAGGAGTCAGCTGAGTCAACGGCCGTCGAGATATCTGCACTGCTGGCAGCCTCGTCCACACCCGCACCTGGGGCTGGCTTCCCTCGGGGTTCCCGAGGACTCTTTGGTCAGGAAACTGAGGTCAGAGGGGACGGCCTGGGACCTATCCCCCGCCTTCTTGGTGCCCTTGGAGGTGAGTGTTTGTGCTCCACGGCCACTCATGTCCAGGCACAGGCCCATCCGTTCTCGGCCTCCACCTGGTGGCCCCTGGAGCATCCGAGCCCACCACCTTTCCTTGCGTAAATATTGACACATCTGCCCGATTCCACCAACCGCGTCTTGTGGCCCAGGTTCCGCTCGCAGTTGGGGCTCCACTCTGCTGGGCACGGCCCACGTTCCTGCTGTTTGTCATGTGCTTGCGTAAATGTCAGGAGCAAAGATGCAGCTTCACTGCATGGGTGTGTTGCACAGTGCCAGAGCCGGGGCTGCCAGTGTAGTCGTCACCTGAGCGGCCACTTTGTGCTGATGGAGTGATTTCTCATCCCTCTCCTGCTGCCGCCTCCCACCTTTCCAAGGCTTCAGCATCTGTGATTCCAAACACTCCATGTCCAGAGCCGCCCCTAACCCCACGTTTAGCTCCCAGGTACCAGCAGTGAGAAGGTAAATCCCTAGAGCAATGCCAGACACCTAGGCCATTTGGCTTTTCATTTGAGTCGTCTCCCTTAAAGTAACAACCTCCACCTCCGTCCGTGTTGCTGGAAAACATAAGCTTTCATTCCTCTTGACAGTGGAGTATGTCGTGGTGTATTTATGCCGCACTTTCTTTATGCAGTCGTCCGTTGGTGGACACGTGCGTGGATTCTGAGTCTTTGCTATTGCGAGTAGTTCAGTGGTAAATGTACACATGCAGGTGTCTTTTTGGTACAGCTGGTCTTCCTTTGTGTGGGATTGCTGGATGGAACGGCGGCTCTGCTTTTCGCTCCTTGAGAAATCTCCATGTGTGTTCCTTGAGCACTGTGCTAATTTCCATTCCCCACGACTGTGCAAGCGCTTGTATCCTCCACATCCCTGACAGCGTCTGTTATTCTTCCACGTTTATTTAAATAATCACAGCTGTTCTGCCTGGTGTGAGCTGGGTTCACAGGCGGCTCCGTTCCACCTGGAGTGAGCCGGGGTCGCGGGCGGCTCCGTTCCACCTGGAGTGAGCCGGGGTCGCGGGCGGCTCCGTTCCACCTGGAGTGAGCTGGGGTCGCGGGCGGCTCCGTTCCACCTGGAGTGAGCCGGGGTCGCGGGCGGCTCCGTTCCACCTGGAGTGAGCCGGGGTCACGGGCGGCTCTGGTTCTCATTCCTTGGGTGATGGGCTGGGCTTTATGTTGTATGCTTGTTGGCCATTTGTCTTCTTTTGAAAAATTTCTATTCCTGTCCTTTGGCCACTTTTAAATGGGTTATTTTTAGATTTTGTTAAGTTGTTTAAGTTGCTTCTAAATTGTGGCTATTAGTCCTTTGTTGGATCCGTGGTTTGCAAATATCTTCCCTTTCTGTGTGTTGTCCATTTGCTCTGCTGGTTATTTATTTTGCTGTGCAGAAGCTGTTTAGTTTAATTAAGTCCCATTTGTCTATTTTTGTGGATACTCCGTTAGAGCTGTCTCTGCTCAAACCTGAACCATCCGTGGGTCACTGCTGGACCACACCCTAATGGCAGGAATACCCACGTTGCTGTTTTTCTTCTAACTTAGTCGTATATTAACCAATAACATTAGTAATACACACATTACATAAGTTCACAACTTTCAAAGCAACACATATTTATCCTGTAATCCCTAAAGCAATGCAGGACACCAGGGCTTGGGTGCCTGACGCTGAGAAGCTGCTGTAGATGCCAGAGGTTCAAGGACAAGTGCCTCCCGGAGGCCCCAAGACGCAGCTGAGGCTCCACCAGCTCCTTCCAGCGGCTGTGCCACATGCAACTCATGCCAAGGTTTTGGTCCACCAGGACCCTGAGTTTCCCTTCCCTGAATCAGCCTCTCCTCTAGCACCTCGACTCCGTCACGGCCCCAGACCCAGAGCCGCCCTTAGTGTGCACGCGCAGGGGCACCCTGCCGTCTCAGCCCGTGGTGGCAAGCGTGTCTTGTGTGGAGGTGGTGAAGACCGTGTTTCCCGAGGGCTTCCTCCACACTGAGACACTGCCAGCCTCTGCCGTCTCGGTCTGTGTGTGCCCTCACCCACTGGGACACCGGACCAGGGCCTCCGCAGCACAGGGTGTTTGCTGAGCTGAGTCAGCTGTGCCTGCCTAGGCCGAGCTGCTTTCAGCCCGAGGCTTCTGGCTCAGCCGTGGCTCCTGCCTCCACACGTGATGGTCCCGGTTAGAAAACCGACTCCTCAAGAGCCAGGTGCCCTGACCAGGGCCGTGCAGTGAGGAGCCACCACCTTCTCTCCGCTCAGCGCTGCTATGACCTAGAAAAACCTGCTTCATACATGAAATTCACATGCAGCCTCACCACCGAAGGCCCTCAGAAAGCTGGAGCTCTTTAAAAAATCCCAAAGCCAAACACATTTATAACTAGACTACTACTCAAATCCAACTGCTATGTGGTCCAGAGTCTTCTCAGGGGCGTCCTCCTGCCCTCGAGGGGCCAGCTCCCCGTGGAGCTCCCAGTCCTACCCCACCCCTATCCATCCATGCGGCCCCGCCCTGCCCATCCCGCTGATCCCTGCTGGTCCTCAGCAGCCTCCGGGCTGACTTCCTGCCTGCGACTCCCTGGAGCTCACGGCCTTCCACATCCACTGGTTGTGAACGGCGCTGTCTGGCGTCTCCCGGGGCTTCTATGCCCTCCTGCGGGCGTCCACAGCTCTCTGGCCGCATCTGACCGTGTTGTTGCTCAAAGCCCCTCATCCGACTTCCAAGAGCGTGTCGCTGTGCGTGCTCTTTTAAGTGCAGTTGCACCTCCCCCCACCTCCCCTCCATGGCAGTGCGTGCTCTGTAAATGGAGTTGCACCTCTCTCACTGTGCGTGCTCTTTTAAGTGGAGTTGTGTCCCCCCCACCTCCCCTCCATCACTCAGCTTGGCGTCTTGGCCTCCACCTCCACCTCTGGGCTCCAGTCACTCTGGCCGCTTTCTTCTCCGGCTCAGCCACTGGTTCTGGTCAGGGACCCCCATCCGGCGATGAAGGCTGAGCCTCAGAGGGCCCTGGGCTGCCAGGAGGGCGTTCGAGGTCCCTGCCCGGGGCCAGACCTGGGGTCCCCGTCGCTGAGGCCTTGCGTCTTCAGTGGCCATCCTGTCTGCTGCTTCCCACATTTCCTGAGGATGCAGCCCAGCAGTGCCTTCCCACACCGAGGCTGGCCCTGAGGGAGGCGAGTTTGGTCTGGCGGAGGCGCCGGGCGTGACTGCCACTGCACCATGGGCATGGGTTTTGTTGCTGAGTGGCGTCCACTGCCTGCCCTGGCCCTGAGCCGACGACCGCACGTCCGCTGTGGGAGCATCGCGTTGGTATTTCTGGCGGCAGCACCGCTGTTGAAAGTTCAGTGTGAGAGGATGGAGATCTCCCAAAACCTGGCGCCATCACCACTTGGTGATTCAAAGCTAAGACAGTCAGCACTGAACTTTTCCAAGGAGAGGCATTGCCTTCCAATTTTTTAATCTCATCACTCGGAGTAAAAGGATAAGATATTGAAAATCCATCTGCCTCAGGTCTAGGAACATGGGAAGTAGGGAGTGTGGTTTTGCACCCATGCAGGGAGGAGGCCGAGGCGACACCCCCACCCCTGCTCTTCATGCAGGTTCATGATCAAGAGGGCACAGGGACGGAAGCGCTTTGGGATGAAGAATTTTAAGAAGAGATGGTTTCGCTTGACCAACCATGAATTTACCTACCACAAAAGCAAAGGTAAGGAGCAAGGCCGCTTTCCCTGGCTCCCGCAGGAGGGTGCTGGGGGACTGACATCTGCTTCTCAGGGTGGGGGGAGCCAAGGGGAGGAAGGATTGGGTGCTGCAGGCAGAGCCTGGGCCGTGGTGACCTGGAGCCCTCTGCTTCTGGCTGTCCCTTCAAAGATCCCTGGAGGGTCTTTCACACCTGCTGTTAGAAAGGTGAGGAAACCCAGCCTGTAGGAAACCAGCTTCTCCAGAGAACCAGTAAATGCAGAGCCCACATCAGCAAGGCCCTTTCCGTCCACCATCCCTTCCTCCTCCGGCCTCTGTCATGGCCATGGAGCCGCTCCCCCGAGGGGGACGGGGCTTCCCACGGCTTCCTGCCCCTCGCTGTCAGATCTGCTGGCTCAGATTTAGATTAGGAAATACAGAGTGGTTTCTCCCCACGAGAACAGGGACGTGTCCTGGGGATAGAGCCTGAGGCCACGGCAGCATGGGAATGCAGGGATCGGTTCCAGCCGGTGCGCGTGGCAGGGCCGGGGGTCCCAGGCCTCCTCAGCCCCCACACCTGCAGCTGTCAGTGACTCAGCCGCCACGCCTGAGGAGTGCAGGGCGCCTTCCCCTGCCCAGGGCATCCCAGCAGAGACCCCACCACTGGCTAAGACTCCTCGCCCCCCCGGTTGAAACCCCCTGACTGAGACCCCCGGCAGAGACCCACCTGACAGGGAACCCCCCGGCAGACCCTCAGCAGAGATGCCCCCTCGACAGAGACCCCCCCAACTGAGAACCCCTGGCAGAGACCCACCCAACAGGGACCCCCCAGCAGAGACTTCCTCAGTAGAGATGCCCCCTTGGCAGAGATCCCTCCACAGAGACCCCTTGTCAGAGACGCCTTTAGCAGAGACTCCTCGGCAGAGAACTCCAACAGAGATCCCCTCAGCAGAGACTTCCTCTGCAGAGAGCCCCTCAGCAGAGAACCCTTAGCAGAGACTCCCTCAGCAGAGAACCCCCCCAGCAAAGAACCCCTGACACAGACCCCCCTCTGCAGAGACCCCCTCAGCCCCACCTGGACGCCGGCAGGGACGGCACCCGCTGACTGCCCCTCTCTGCTGCAGGGGACCAGCCTCTCTACAGCATTCCCATCGAGAACATCCTGGCAGTGGAGAAGCTGGAAGAGGAGTCTTTCAAAATGAAGAATGTGAGTGCAGTGTCCCCATACCTCACTTTTGGGTTGAGACCTGGCCAGGTTTTGTCTGCTCTTCTGGTCCCCTGGGCTCACCCCTTCCCCACCCACTGCACTCCAGGCTTCTCAGAGGCTCCGTGTTACTCGGGCTGGTGCTGGTGATTTTGTGTCGAATCTCCTACCAAAGCAGCCAGGCTCTTTGTACCAGGGGTCACGGGTGGGGTAGAGCCTGCCAGAAGGCAGGGCCTGAGCTGCTCCAGGTGGCTTCCCCTGCAGGGTCCCCAAGGTCAAGGAGCCTTCTGTCAAAGGACACCCCAGAAACAGCCTTGGGACAGTGTGGAATTTCTTTTTGAAGCTTTTTAATTTTGATATAATTTTGAATTTATAGAAGTTGCAAGAGTAGAATAAGTACTTTCTACACACGCTTGACCAAGACCCACACGTGGCCTTGTTCCTCATCATCGTATTCATCCTTCTCTTTCCATGTGTCATACCCAGACCCATGAGTGGCCTTGTTCCTTATCGTATTTATTCCTTCTCTCTCCACGTGCCACATTCAGACCCACGTGTGGCCTCATTCCCCATGATGTTCATTCCTTCTCTCTCCACATCATACCCAGACCTGCGCGTGGCCGCGTTCCTCATCATGTTCATCCTTCTCTCTCCACGTGTAACACACACCCACGCGTGGCCTCATTCCCCATCACGTTCATCCTTCTCTCTCCACGTGTAACACACAGACCCATGCGTGGCCTCATTCCCCATCGCGTTCATCCTTCTCTCTCCACACGTCACAGACCCACGCATGGCCTCGTTCCTCATCATCGTATCCGTTCTCTCTCCACGTCATACCCAGACCCACATGTGGCCTTGTTCCCCATCGTGTTCATTCCTTCTCTCTCCACGTGTCACGCCTGTGCCTTTTTGAACAGTTTCAATGCTTCTGAGTGTGTTTCCCACAGCACAGTCCCCAAAACTACAGCAGTCGCCCGTCGTGTGGTGCCAGTGCAGCCACATTTGAACTTGCCGCCGACTGCACTCTCCCAGCTGTGGTTTCTTCCCTTCAAGATCCCGTCCACACTGTGCTCTGCTGTCCCCTAGGTCTGGCCGACTAGACACTACCAGCCTTTCTTTGTGCATGGTGGCCTTGGCATTTTTGAGACATGCAGCCCTGCAGTTTTGTGGACATCTCTCACTGTGGGTTTGTCGGGTGTGCCAAAGTGGGAGGTTTTGATGATGCATTTTTGGCAGGAATCCCCTAGAGGTGTCCATGGCATTGCCATCGTCTGGTGGCCTCCCAGGGTGGGTTGGCCGCTGGCCACGTTCTCCCTGGTGACTTGGTGCTCCTACGGTCAGCGACCCAGCCGTCCTTGCCATCCTGAGGCTGACTCCGTGCCCTGCCACATTCTGGCTGGGACAGGCCTTCTGTGCCCTGACTGCAGAATGAGGGTCATAGAGCAGCTGCAGGGAAGGTGCAGTCCCTGGACCCCAAGCTAAAGTCGACACACGTTCCTTACCGTTGGCGGAATTTCACTAGGATATTATTCACGGGCAGTCCAGACAGATCCACAATAGGCATAACTTCGTAGAGTATTTGAAGAGAAGGGTGTGGGAAGAGGAGGCTGTGGGCCCAACGCCTGCTGACGGAGGGGACACTGAGATCCAGTCTCAGCACCCATAGAGGCGTGGGCTCAATGCCTGCTGACTGAGGGGAGGCTGGGACCTGCCCTGAGACCGTCCCTGCAAGGAAGCAGTGTGGAAATGTCCTGGAATCACTTCGAGCCCTTTCCATAGGTTTCCAATAATTCCATAGTTTCAGCCGCGCCTGTTTCCGCTGTTTATTCCTGCTGACTTCCTCAGGGCCCGCTTCCCCTGGGGCTGCTGCCGGGCCAGGCTCTCAGCAGCTGGGCAGACCTTTCTGGAGGCAGTTCCTGGTGGCAGGGCCGAGCCTGGGACGATGGCCAGGACGCCCTCTGTGGGGCATCACAGCCATGACCAGGGAGAGACCTGCACACGGGTGCTGGTGTAAGGCAGGTGGCTCCTGGCCTCTGTAAATAAGACCCCAGCTGTTCTCCAGAAACCTGGAGCCCAAACTCTCCCCAGATCAGTAGAAGGAAATGCCCATCTGCTGGAGAAGGCCACTGTTCCCCTGACTCCTGACTTAAGGGCAAGTCCTTAGGAAAGCCCCCCAGCCTCCAGGTGGCCTTCCACTCAGAAAACCTCTGTCTTTGTGTGCCGCAGAGCCAGCTCCTTCTGGGAACTTCTGACCTCCAATCCTGGGACCCCTGTCCTCCCTGCCCTGGGACCCCGTCCCTCCAATCACAGGACCCCTGTCACCCCTGCCCTAGGATGCTCCCACCTCCTGCCCCAGGACCCCCGTCCCTCCAATCCTAGGGCCTCTGTCCCCGCTGCCCCGGGACCCCCATCCCTCCAATCCTAGGGCCTCTGTCCCCACTGCCCTGGGACCCTCCACCTCCTGCCCCAGGACCTTTGTGCCTCCCATTTCTTCTACTGTGTCAACTCCGTGCTGAGCTAACTTTGAGTCAGCCTTCTGACCACAGCACCAGGACTACTCACTTCCAGCCCCTGCTGGCACCTGCCATGTGTCCTCCTCAGCTACCACCTGCGCTTATTTAGTCTTTCTTGGTAGCTGCAGGTTCAGCAGAAATTCTAGGCCAGGTTTTGGCTCCAGGACCTGGGAGAGTGCTGGTGCTCGGTCATGTTTGTTGACTGAGTAATAAATGGCGAAGGTTGTTGCTGCCCTGAGCAGCCCCCCAACCCCGGCTGGGAGGAGGGGAGGAAGGAGGAAGCACCCTGGGCTGGTGAGGTGGGGGAGGAGCTGAGCAGGCCAGGCCACCCCGGCTGATACAGCAGAAACCCCTCATGGACGGGACTCCTGCCGTTGGCTGCAGGGGCCCTCATGGGGAAGCCACAGGGCTCCTCTTCTGCCTTTGAACGGAGACCTCTGAAGCCCCAGCACAAAAAGGACCTTGGCCAAGCTGTACCTGGCCGCCCAGCCATGTCTCTAGCCACACCCATTCTCACCTGCGTTTGCCACGGCTCCGGTTGTCAGGTTTCAGGGTGGCTGAGAGCCCCGTGCACCCCTGGCCTTGGCTGCCCCTGGTGTTTAGGGCTCCAGGGCCCCTGGGCCTATGCACCCTCAGCATCCCCTCTTGAGGCTCCAGCGAGGACGGCCAGGTGCCTGCCAGACCCTGGCACGCGCTTGGCCACGGGACGTCGCGTGTGCCATCCTGGGCCCGCCTGTGTCCTCAGATGTTCCAGGTCATCCAGCCGGAGCGCGCACTCTACATCCAGGCCAACAACTGTGTGGAGGCCAAGGACTGGATCGACATTCTCACCAAAGTGAGCCAGTGCAACCAGAAGCGCCTCACTGTCTACCACCCGTCTGCCTACCTGGGCGGCCACTGGCTGTGCTGCAGGGCATCCTCAGACTCAGCCCCAGGATGCTCGCCCTGCACCAGGTAGGTCCGTGGCTCAGCGCCCAGCGTGTGTGCGTGTGGGAAGTGTGGCCAGGGGCCGGGTAGGGAGGGTCCCGTGGCGGTCCGTGGCTCAGCGCCCAGCGTGTGTGCGTGCAGGAAGTGTGGTGAGGGCCGGGTAGGGAGGGTCCCGTGGCGGTCCGTGGCTCAGCGCCCAGCGTGTGTGCGTGCAGGAAGTGTGGTGAGGGCCGGGTAGGGAGGGTCCCATGGGGGTCCGTGGCTCGGCACCCAGTGTGTGTGCATGCGGGAAGTGTGGCCAGGGGCCGGGTAGGGAGGGTCCTGTGGCGGTCCGTGGCTCAGCGCCCAGCGTGTGTGCGTGCAGGAAGTGTGGTGAGGGCCGGGTAGGGAGGGTCCCATGGGGGTCTGTGGCTCGGCACCCAGTGTGTGTGCATGCGGGAAGTGTGGCCAGGGGCCGGGTAGGGAGGGTCCCGTGGCGGTCCGTGGCTCAGCGCCCAGCGTGTGTGCGTGCAGGAAGTGTGGTGAGGGCCGGGTAG
>CAUYLG010004794.1:0-93045 GCA_963573385.1 Cacajao melanocephalus
TTTAAAAAAAAAAACTCGTATATATTTTTTTTCCAATTTGTTTTAAAAAATTTAAAAATCCTTTTTTTTTTTTTTTTTTTTTTTTTTTTTTTTTTTTTTTTTTTTTTTTTTTTTTTTTTGAGATGGGTTCTTGCTCTGTCGCCCAGGCTGGAGTGCAGTGGCATGATCTCAGTTCACTGTAACCTCCGCATCCCGGGTTAGTGATTCTCCTGCCTCAGCCTCCTGAGTAGCTGGGATTACAGGCGTGTGCCACCACAGCTAGCTAATTTTTGTATTTTTAATAGAGACAGGGTTTTACCATGTTGGCCAGGCTGATCTCGAACTCCTGACCTCAAGTGATCCTCCCGGCTTAGCCTCTCAAAGTGCTGGGATTACAGGCCTGAGCCACACCCGGCCAAAACTGCCAATTTTTATTTGCCAAGATTACATAGAAGCAAAGTTTATCTGTCATTCATCCATCCATCCATTCATCCATCCGTTTGTTTATTTATATACTTATGCATCAGCATTTATTTAATATAAACTATGTGTTAGGTACTGGGCTAGGTAAATGAAGTTAATCTTGAAATAAATGTACCCTAATGACTATGATTTTCTCTCTTTTTGCCCCAGTTTGATGAGCCACTTCGTCCCACAGCAGAAAATGCTTAAGCAGCACTGCCACCTGTGTATTCAAGGAGTAGACAGAAGCCAAAATTTGAAAAGCGCATTTCTCTGTTTTTAGATCAAGCATTTAGCAATAGTTTAAATGATTGTTTGCTTATATGTAGACAGTTTAGATATCAGTTTCTACAAAAACCATGAAGGACTCTTAATCTCAGGATCTGTATTTACATAGCAAAGATCACAGATGGCAGGTATAATATTAATGTAGCAAGACCTATAAAATGAAAATTTCAGCAGAATTTGATCACATTTAATGAATTTTCTGCTGTGAGAATGTTATGCTTCAAGTTGTCACAAGTTTCTAGCATAAAATCTATAATGACTGCTCTGAAAGAACTTAGACTACAAGAGAAATTAGCCAGGTTATTTAACAATAACTCCAGTTGGCTCACTAGTGTTAGTAATTAGTAACACTAATTTTCATGTCACTAGTGTTAGTAATTAGTAACACTAGTGACATGAAAATTTATTCAATAAGCATTTACTTACACAGCATCTAAAACTGGAATGGAATGTCCATGACACTTGTGCCACTGCTTCCTCTATTTCTCCCATGGAAGACATCCCTAATTAATCGTGATGCTCTTTCCGTTGTTGAGACCAACTTCAGCCTCACATCCCTTTCAACACAGCATTTCACCCAAGCATTGTCAATCAATTAGAGTTGACAAAGGACAAAACCTATTTCTAAACTGTGGTCTGCTTATCTGTGCAAAGTTCTGTGTTCAACTCTGAAGATTATAGGTGAATAAGAAATAGTCTTTGCTCTCAAGAAATTCATAGTACCATTGGGAAGGTACATGTCAATCGGCAATAGTGATGCAGTATGATTGGTGTGATAATAGTGGTATATGTAAAGTACCATGGGGGTCCAGAAGCTAAAACCCTGCAGTGTATTCTGCCAAGGGCGTGGTGACATTGATTATGAGAGAAATATCTAGCATTTATTCAGCACCAGATTGTAAGTAAGGCACTTTAAGTAGTTTATGTTATTTAATCTTCCTAGCAATGCTGTGAAGTTGGGATCCTTAATATACCCATTTTATAATAAATAAAATAAGCACAGAGATGCTAAGTAACTTGCCCAATATTACAGAGGTAGTAAGTGATAGAACTAGGATTGGAACCCAGGCAGTCCGAAATTAGAGCTCACTGTCTTAAATACTATGGACAGATAGACAGCTCTAAATTTAGATTTGTAATTTAAAGAAAGGGTGTCACAGTGTGTGTGTGTGTGTGTGTGTGTGTGTGTTTTATATGGTTATGCATGTATCTGGAGGCATATAATATTGCTAAAATGGTCGTATTACCCAAAGTGATCAATTGATTCAATGTAATACCTATCAAAATCTCAATGTCATTTTTCACAGAAATAGAAATAGGTGGTTCTATTCTATGAAACTATGGGAGTAGAAGAGATTACCAATGAAAACACATACGATCAGAAATAAAGAGAGCCAATTATGATACCCTGAGAAATATTGAATTTAAAATAGTGGGCAGAAGCAATGAAGTAGTCTTGATATATCATAGAAGAACCAAAAGGAATGGATTATCATGTAAGCCAAAGGAGGAGACTTTTCGGCAGGAAAATGTGACTAATATTCTCAAATAAAGACAGTAAAACAGGCAGTTTAGAAGGTCATTGGTGACTTTAGACTAGAGATTGTCCACTTTGACTGGACATTAAAATCACCTGAGGAGTTTTACAAATCTCAGTTCCAAAACTGTTCCCCAGACCAATTAAATCACAATTTCCAGTGTGTGGGACTCAAGCATTGAAAAAAAAAAAAAAGTCTCCCTGGGGGATGCCAGTGTGCCTCCAAGGTAGGGATCCACTGCCTCAACATAAGCAGTTTTAATAATATTAGAGAAAGATGCCAACTCACAAGGATTTGAAGAGAGAGTGCAAGTGAATGTAGATGTATTTATTGTCATAAGGCTCAATTGGAGAATGTTTCTGGATCTCAGAAGGAAAGACTTTGAAAGGGAAATGATCACTGCATGCTCTAAGACAGGACATAAATTACAAAATGAAGTGGTAAGAAGTTAAAGTAGTTTATGCCTTGATGATCTCATCCAAGAAAAATAAGAGACAAGGTTAAAAGTGTGAATCAAGTCAAAGGCTTCAGATGAGTAACGAGAGTTTTTGACTAGGCCAAAACAGAATTGCACATGCCTATCTAGAGCTCAGGTGAGAAGGAACTGAAGATGGAGATGTGGGAACATTAATGACAATAAATATTGTTGACCACTGTGTACCAGGTACTCTGCTAACTGAACTTGCATATATTTTTTATTTAGTCCTTATTGCAACCCTATGATGTAAAGATAATTATCATGGTGGTGGGAAGCAACCAGACAGTAAACTCTGCCCCTAAATTTCACCTTCCCTTGCCATTATGTCATGTTGATTTACTGCTATCACCATCAACTAGGAAGTTTTCCACTTAGTGCCAAATCCACAGATGGTCTGGGTTTTGTTTCTAACAGGAGAGATAATATTTCCTTATATAAACATTTATACAACACATACCTTCATATAAATGGTTTTACAAGTTATGCTGATGAGTACAAATGTATATATATTGTACAGGTAAGTTTGGAACCCAGTATTGGAGAAGGAAAATCATCCAGAAAAGTGGAGAAATGGAGGAGGGAGGTTTATAGGGATGCAGTGTAGATGTTGCACCTTCAAGCATCTTTTTGAAGATCATTTCTGTAAAACTCCCTCTTTCCCCTTCATCAGTTAGCTAAGACTATAGGTAACCACAGTCAGTGATCAGTCCATCACTTCCTAGATACCAATTTATTACCTCATGGAAGGGTCACCTAGTAGGGCTAAATTTGATTTAAATAGTTTCTATATATATTCTTGAATTAACTTTATGAATCAATATACAATTACAGCTAACTACATACATATTACACAGATGTAATTTTATCTTTGACCATCACGTCTCTTGGTGGACATTCTTTAGCTAGGTCAGTTTCTCAATTCTTTGTCTTGCTGCTTCTGAGGCTACGTGACCTTTTGATCTCAGTCTGAAAATAGCTTTTGCCTTTGCACATTCATGCCATTTCTATGATCTATCTCTGAGCCCACTTTGCTCAATGTTATGTTCAGCCCTTTAATGCTTCTTCCTAAATCTAGATTAAAAACTGTACCATAGTAAGATAATTGATTCCAGTGTTTTCTTCTTAAATAACTCTTTACTAAATGGAATTGTGTATTTCTTCTGAGGATCCACATAATATCAGAAGGAAAAGACTGACTCCCTGGCTAAGTGTCACATAGATGACTAACCCCTGAGAAACAAAGCCACTGCTTGTTTTGGGTACATAGTTTTGTTCCTCCTTTTAAATTGCTTCAGCTACGGGGCAGTATCAATGGGGATACATATTCATGGGACTGTGAAGACTGGGACAAAACTTTTGTCTTGTTTTTCCTTTTAACACTTTAGGACCCATTTATTATGTAATTAACACAAAGAGGCAGAGACAAGGGTCAGTAAAATAATCTGAATGAGAAACACAGTAGCTAACGTGGCTGAAGTAGAAGGACTGTTCGAGAATGGTGAAAAAGGAAAGTTAGTGAGTTATAGAAGGAATCAGTTGCTAAACCTAAAGGGTGAAGTGAAAAAGCATGGATTTGATTCAATAGATGACAGGGAACCTCGGAGGGTTTCAGTTCATAGGATTGATTGGAACTGTATCCAAATTACATGCTGCTTCTCTTTTATTACAAGGATTTGAGGAAGATTCTGAAATGGCATTTGGAAATGTAGCAATATTTCATATTAACAGTCAAAAGCAGTTTTAAATATCTGCAAAGGCATAACCATGAGGTATGCCAACATGTCCAGTCGGGAAATCGTCCTGTCAGAAAACTGATATTCTACTTTTTTGGTCATCCGTGATATAGACCTGGCTCCATCTACAAATAAGTTCTATTTATTTCCAGCACTTTCATTCTCATTATAATTCTGAAAGGGTCTAGAGGTGACTGAAGATAAACCTTGAATCCCTTGGAACCTTGACAATATTCTCATTTGAAGCTTTTATACCAAAAGATTGAGAATTCTTCTGTCCCGCCAGTATAAACTGAACCATATGCAGTGCTATTTTGGTGCCAATCATTCTTTTGACACATGAAGTATTTAATTTTATTACTCTAGAATCTAACTGAAGAAATGACCCTTTGTGTCTTTTATGTCATGGAAGAAAGCAGTTAGAAATAAGCTTAAAGGCAAAAAAAATTAATAAGGACATGCCCAAACCTTTTATGAAATTTCAAGCTTTGAGTTTAGATTTATTTCTCAAACTTCAACTGAGATATTTATAAGGCTTCACTACTAAAGTTCAATTATGTCTCCTCATTAATGGTTCAAGTCCAAAGTTTCAAGAACACTTAAAAAATTATCACATTGACATATAACCAGGCTGAATGCTAATGTGTCTCAAATTAATCAATAAATATGGCCAAAAATTACCTTCACTAACTGGAGAAAAGTAATCTGTGGTTTTGATAAATGAGATCATCACAAGAAATGCAGAATTATATTGTATATTTTATTTGTATACATGTACATGTTTATGTCATATATTTAGTAATCAGATACACACATACACCATACATAAGGAACAATGAAGTGGATCAATTTGTAAAGGAATTCTTCTCTAATATTTTTCCTATTGATTTCATTTTCTTAAGCAAGACGTACTAGTTTATAATAATGGAGAGGCAAAACAGAAGAGATGTTATATGGAGTAGCAACTGTCATTCATACATGGACATTTATGCTCCTTTTTCTCCTGCAGCTTACCATCCCACATACTCTAAGCCTCAGGTATGCTTGTCAAGTGTTAGTGGTTGGCAAGCTATATGTTTCTCAGTGGTTTCCTCCAGACTACCTCTTGGATAGAAGAGAGTCAAGCTGATTTCTGAAGCATTCTAACCACAACACACAGCCAAGACGTTTAGTCAGTGTGTTCTTTCCAGGCTGCATTATGATTGGCAGTACCAAAGCATTTGGTCAATGGACCAGGGAACATACCTGATCGATTTAACTTGAAAGTACAGGTGGGCTGGCTGTACCATCGTTCTGCCACCATGTTTTTAGAATTTACTTTAGAGCTTGGAACAGTATTTGGCACATAATAGATGCTCAATGGATTATATATTGAACAAATGAATTTATTAAATGTATAACAGCACTTTTTTGTAAATTATGTTGGAAAGAGGCTCAAATTAGAATATTTGTCATGTTGCATGTTATAGATATATATTTTAACTTTTCATAGAAAAGTATGTGGTAGTTTTAGTAAATGTTGTTTTGTCATAATGTAAAAATTAAGTTTAGGTAAAGTAATTACACCACTGAAGTCCAAGTTCCTAACCCTTTGCAGTTAACAAGAGTTAAGTTAAAATTTATTGGCTAAAGGCTTTCTAAAATACATGCATCTTCTTTTTACCATGCCTTGCTATGTAGAATTGCATTTGGCTGTGGAATTGGTTTAGAACCTTGTGTGTGTGCACAGAAGGATGTTATTCTGGTCAGTTGCTTCCAGTTTCATTGCACTAGACTCTAGATATAGAAACCATTGAACAATGGCCTCAATTCAGAAATAAAGAGAGCCTAAATGCTTGGAGATGGCTTTGTATTTTCGATATTGGTCTCATTCTTATCAACGCCAACTACCGGAGAGCATGGAAATTTAGATATTCCAATTAAACAAGGCTACTTTTTATTTTGTGGGGTCTTTTTGTTAATTGTGGTTGCACGGTACTAATAGGATGATTTAAAATGCATATTTGAAACTTTTATTTGCATGTATTTATGTACTATGGGATCGAAATGTACATTTCAATATAAAGTCTGGATCCTATGTTGTTAGAATTGTGCCTTCATGAGATTACTGTGAAGGCTGTCACAGTTGAAGTTATAATCTTACATGACATATGAATTCAACCAGAGTGTCTTCAGAAAGTTGCCTTTTTAACAGTCTAAACAGACTTCTCATAGTCATTCTTTTAGTAAAACACTTGCACCTTTGCTAAGATATAGCTTTAAAACAGGGGAGCTATAAAAAGAAAACAATTACGCAGCTTTTATTACTCAGGTTTCGAACCAAAGTTCATAGCACTTAAAACTGAATCACAAGGCTGCCAAGGACCTTTGGAGAACATACCTTTCAGGCAGGCAGGCAGGATCACACTAAGCCTACCCCACTAAAAATTACATAAATTTTTATTCTATTTCAGCCCTATCACCAAGTTTTTGTGATAGTGTGTTGATTTTTTTACTCCCTACAACATTACAAATCTACATAAGCTTTCATTCTACATAAACTTGTCTCACCAGTGTTCAACTCAGTAATCACTGTTTCAAAAAGAAGTATTCAATACATGTTTGTTGATCACTGATTTTGAAGGCATCAGGAAATGTCTACCATTTTCTGATATTTGACAATATTTATTACTAAGCACATTTTACCCATGGGTCCTTTCACCTTCGAGAGCATGGAGTGTAACCAGTAACCATTAACCAGTAAGTAGACACTTTGATACATTACAATATTTTGCACATAATAGGTTAGGTATTTAACAAATATTTAGTAAATTGAATTAAAAAGTTGGTTGTCTTTGTTTTGATGTATTTGTTGCTGAATTATTCATGATGATATAATAGAAAGAATACTGAATTGATAGCAATCTGGGTTCAAATTGCGCTTTTACTTAATAGCCTGACACAGTGTCATCACAGAATAAGTGCTTAGGAAACATTTTCTGAATGAACTAATGAATTGAGTTGAACAAATGAAGCCTTGGGCCCCCCTTCCCCTGCAGCGCTCTCATTTGGCTCTTCTCACTTTTCAATGTGCCTCAAGCATTGCTTTCCTCTGAGGCCACTGTTTCTTCATCAGTGGTGCCTTTGGAGCCTACTCTTCATTATCCTATGCTCTACAAACCAAATTCTTCACTACAGCACTAAGATTCCTGTACCTTATGTTAAAAACCAACAAGCCTCAATAAAATAATAAACCTATTTTATGGTACATGCCATCCAGCTATACTACTACCAATCTTAAAAGCATGGTCCCTCATTTCTTTCATGTTTTTAGATCTGATAAAATTATTCCTATTGATCCAAATTTGGCTATACTCCTAGGTACATTTGCACCAGCTTTCACCTCTGACTGAAGTGCTGTTTCAAATCCATTCTTTCCCTATAGGGGAAGGAACAATGAAGTGGCTCAATTTGTAATGGGATTGTTCTCTAATTTTTACCTGGTTCGGTTCTCTATTTTTTTACCTGACTAGGTTCTTCTTAGCCTGTGAGTCTCTACTTAGAGCCTCTACCTAGAAACTGCTTGCTCTGGAAAGTCTTCCTTGGTGCCTTGCAATCTTGGGTGGATGCTCCTGCCATATGCTCCTACAGCACTCTGTGCTTATTACTACCATAGCATTAATCACCCTGAATTGTAATTGTCTTGTTTCTCCAGCTAGACTGTAAATTTATTGAGGTCAGAGACTATGCCTTATTTACTTTTATAAACCCTTCCATATAATAAGTGCTCAACAATATTTTTTTTCTTTTGATGAGATAACTTTTACAACGTTTTGTTTTCACTTATGTAAAGTGAGGATGTTTCCTTGCTGTGGTACAGAGGATTAACCAAAATTGTATACATAAATCATTCTGAAGAGTGCCAGGACACAAGAATTATTCCCGATTGTCAAATCCTTTCACAGATGCTTTTAACACAGAGATTGCCAGTTTCAGCCATTTTCAAAGAGAGATTCCCCCCTATACATAGGATCTAGTAAGTTGTGTCACTGTAAAGAACAGAATGAATTGGAACTTTATAGATAGGAATAAGGGAGAATTCTGTCTCACATTAGCCAGTCTGACTTTGTTGAGGATCTTAAGTTCCTATGCCCTTGCTCTGTAAGGCATATAGAAGAGCAATAGTGGAAACAGGTTTAACAAAATGTTTAGCCCTATTATGGTAACTATAGTTGTGATACTCCAATTAAGCTGCTGTGAAACACTGGAGAATGGTTTTCAGTTCAGATCTTCTAGAGAATGTTTGATAAAAATGATGCCTGTAATCCCAGCACTTTGGGAGGCCAAGGCGGGTAGATCATCTGAGGTCAGGAGTTCAAGACCAGACTGGCCAAGATGGGAAACCCCATCTCTACTAAAAATACACAAAATTAGCCGGACATGGTGGCGGACATCTATAATCCCAGCTACTTGGGAGGCTGAGGCAGGAGAATCGCTTGAACCCAGGAGGCAGAGGTTGCAGTGAGCCGGGATCGTGCCACTGCATTCCAGCCCGGGCAACAAGAGTGAAACTCCATCTCAAAAAAAAAAAAAAACAATTAACATCAGATCATAGAGTTTTTAAATCCTAAAAGAGTATTAATTAAAACAAAATTTCTAACATTACCTTTTTCATGCACATTAATGAGTTGGATTAGAAAAGTCTTACTTGGCTACAACTTGCTAAAAGCATCATGGCTTTCATACACTGTAGATTCTGTAAACTTTATGCAAAATAGTTCAGCAGTAAATCTTGTGCTCCCTCTAATAATTCCTGATGGCATTGACCCAGTGAATGGAGTTTTAGGTGAACCTTCAACAGCAGATGAGTCTTTCTCCATAGGGTTCTTCATCACCTTCTATTGCCTTCATGCCACAAACCTATTTGAAATGTTTTATGATCCAATTACTATCAATAACTTACTTCAGTTACTATCATTACATAGCCATATTTATTAAAAATTCTGTACATACCAATGGATCATTATATTGGGAAGGTTCAGGAACTGTTAAAAGTTTGAATAAATTAGTCCCAACAGTGTCCTTCATTGCTAGATTTTGGGAGGCACATTCTATTGATGTTGTAGTTTGAGTAAATGGAAATATTGCTCTTTGAGATACCGATGGCCTTTCTAACTAAGCAATCACTGGATTATTTTACAATTAAGTCTACTCAGAGCGAGAATGAAAGAGTTTCTAATCTTCCAAGGGATTTTTTTTCTTCCTTGAAAGGTTAGGATAACTAGAATTGGTAGCTCATAAAAAGTCTAAATCAATATTGCCATTGACTTAATCCACATAAGAGGCTTAACTTCATAGGTGACTTCTGAACAGCTGAAACAAAACAAAAATCAGTCTCTGGTGAGTTCCCAAGTTTAAAATAAAGTTGAAAGCTGTTACAGAAAAATGCTTCTAGACTAGCAATGACAGCAGAGTGGGACCTTGTAAACCATTATACTTCAGCAAATAAATCCTCATGCTTACCCATTTTCAAGAACAATAATAGCTAATCTTTATTATGTGTCAAACACTGTTCTAAGCATGATTTCATTTAACCTTTAAAACAATCCTATCATATTTAGCCAAATTTCTAATCCCCATTTTACAGATTATGAAACTGAGACCTGGAGATGAAGGTTAACTTTCCTAAGATGACACATATAGTAAATAGCTCAGTTGAGACTTGAACATATGTTTGCTGGACACTAAGAGTCATGCCCTTAAATAACATACTATAATGTATATGTAGAAAGACGTTCATAAAATGTAGTCGTCGGTGTTCAAATGGGTCTATAATGAAAGCTGGTGCTCTTTACATACAATTAGAAATATCTGCGTGTTTTTCCTAGTTAATAGGGAATGGTATAGCCTGAGCCTTCTGGACTTTAATGTCAGGGATCCACTGTGATTAACATTAGGCCAATATAATTTTCAAGATTGCTGTGCAAGACCGAAGCATATGCCATGGCCAAGGGACAGTGTTCTTTTCTTTGTCAGATTAGCTGTCTAGGGTGAAGATC
The DNA here is from genome assembly GCA_963573385.1 of Cacajao melanocephalus. Lineage (NCBI taxonomy): Eukaryota > Metazoa > Chordata > Mammalia > Primates > Pitheciidae > Cacajao > Cacajao melanocephalus. The sequence goes on from CAUYLG010004794.1 coordinate 10,517, forward strand.
AAATTATTGACCTCTCTCTTTCTAACATTATGGACTAACTACCTGAATTAACTGAGCCAGAAATAATTTACTCAATGATAACCAATTTATTCCAAGGTCTTCAGTTTTACAGCTTCACTTCTTTTAAAGTTCATACCATCTGACTATTGTTTTCTCTTTCCTTCTACCTCATTAAGGTGTTTTGTCAATCTTCAGACTGACAGGCATTTTTCAGTATTTGATTCTTGCATTGTGGTCTTTCTCATTTCATTCCCTACCACTATTTGCAGGAAATCCAACATTTAGGTTAATGATTTTTCTAATTTCTAAGCCTTAGAGTTTCTTGAAATCCTCAGCTCTTGTCAAGATCACCGAGGTCTCCATGGTGCTAAATTCAATGGTCAATTCTTAGTTTTCATCTTGACCTTTCACCAGCATTTGACACCACTGATTATTCACTGTTTCCTATTTATCTGGTTTTCAAGATATCATATTCTGTCTCCTCCTATCCCATTGACCATTCTCCTAACTCTCCTTTATTGGATCCTTATCATCATCCCAACTATTAAAAATCAGACAGCCTAAGAACCCAGCCTTCAGACCTCTTTCATGTGGTCAGATCATCCTCTTTCATATGGTTAATATCATTTATATACAGAAAACAGAGCTTTGACCTCTCCCTTGAAATTCAGATTCATATATTCAGCTGGTTATTTTTTATTTCCACATGTATGCCTGATAAGTATCTCAAACTTAACATATCTGTATCAGACACCTTTGATTCACCTCGCATTTTCACCCCACCTTTTTATTCCAGCTATTGCTGCAGCTACCAGCTACATGCAGATATACACTAACAACATGTTTTTTCAACTGCATCAGATAGCTTTGATTCCTGCCTTTTCTACTACTTGTATGTGGAATGCCTGTAGCAACCCACTCAGCCATTCTGAGGCATGTGCAAGCCTGAAAGTGTGAGTAGGTTAACACATCATGGGACAACCCTTGACCTAGAAGAGAAAGAGTCATTCATGACTACATCTCTCTCATGTATTTGAGCAGACAATTCTCCCAGGCATTTTACAAGCTCTTCAGAGGGTCCCCTATAAGAGCCTCAGTTGCTCTTAGCTGCAACCACCTCAAAAACTTAACCCTTTGACTTGCCTTCTTTGTTTCGTTTTACTGATCCTCAATTCTTATTTTAGGGATCACTTTCCAAAATTTACTTTCTACACACAATCTCTTCTTTCACTGTCTACTTTTTGGGAAACCCAAGCTGAGACAATATTCAGAATAGAACCCCTGACCCTCCCTTCAAAATCTGCTCCTCCAACTTTCTCTTTCTCAGATTCTGGCAGCTCTTTAGTTCAGGTATTCATATGAAAAACCATGACATGATTCCTGACCTCATCCATTTTACCATCAATCCTTGTCATCTCTATATTCAAAATATATCCAAAATCTGACATTGATATCATCACCTCTTTTGTTACCACCCTGATCCAAGCCACCAGCAGTTTTCATATTAATTTTTGCAGTAGTCTTTGGACTGATTTCTCTCCTTTTATGCCCTTACACCCCTACAATTTACTCCAAATACAATAGTCAGAGTGATACTCTAAAAGCCTAAAGCATATCACTTCCCTGCTCAATCCCTGCAATGGCTCCCCATCTCACTGAGGACACAGCCCTACACAATGAGGCTTCCCTTTACATATGTGACTTCACCTCCTACTACTCTCTTTCTCAACCCTTCTGTTACAACCATTCTGTGTTGATTCCAAAACATATAGGCAATCACTATTCCCTCTGCCTGAAATGTTCTTTCCCTTGCTATCTACCTGGATAGAGACCTGGCTCGGTCTCTTGCCTGACGCAGGTTCTTATCCAGATGTCACCTTCTCGGAGAGGTGTTCCCTGACTATGCCATTGAAAATTGTAACCCTCCTCCAACACATCTGTTTTCCTGCTCTTTTCTCTCCATAGTACTTATGATTTGGGTGATCATATGATTTATTGTATAAACTTGGACATTTTTGAGAGCAAAAGGGTGCACTAGGAGTAATTACACTAGGACCACAGGTATAAACAAACCAGTGCTATCTGAGAAAACTGGGACATTATGGTCACCCTATTTATCACCATCTTATATACTATTTTGCTTATTTCTATTTATGCTTTACATATTTACTTATACTTACTGCATACATATTTACTTACTGTACTATATGTCCAAATATGTATAACTATACATATATAAAATAATTTATAATTATTAGTATATTTTTATTTTATTCATTTGTTTTCTGTCTTTCATACTAGATTAAGTTCTGTGAGAGCAAGGAATTTTGTCTTTTGTTCTTTGCTGAGTCCCAGCGTTTGAACACTGCCTAGGACATACTAAGCATGTGGTAAATGTTTATTTAAGTAAAGCAAACAAAATACTAAAATAATGTCTGGCACATAATTATGTTTCAGTATTAGTTATTGTTATCAATACTTATAATTATTATTGTTGTTGTTTGCCCTCAAACAAAAATTATTTCTTTTAGCTCTGACTGAGAATGTTATACTTTGGATGGCATTTTATTTACTCCTTAGTAATATTTTATTTACTATTTTATTTACTCCTCAGTAATATTTTTATGAGCTGCCTGTATAGAGATGTTTGCAACTGCCAAATAATATTTATCTAAATGGCCTGCTCTTCTCCAGCTTTTTAATCAGAATGCTTAGTAGTTGGGTGACTTACAAACCTTTGTGATTCATGACATACAGATGAATGATTCTTTTATACATCAAGGTAGATAATAAAAAAAATAGCTGGTAAACCCTAAACCCTTGTATGTGTTCCTATTTTAAAATACACTGGATTAATTTATTTAATGTCCACTTGTGAACATTTTCAAAAGATACTTGAACTTATAATTGTAATAACAAGTAGCACCACATCTCTTTTATACTTCATCCAGTTGGGAAACGCAGCTAAAAATATCTTAGAAGAATGATTTTGAGTTCTTTCAGTGAAATTCTAGAAATGCAAATTCAGATAATTGTAATGATCAATCATTTACTGGTATGTTAATTTCTTAATGCATTCAATTTATCTGCAGCAAGTTTTTCCTAATTCTAAAGAAGCAATGCTTAATTCTCTTTTTACTGATTAATTGTAGAGAATTATACTTCTGGCAGTTGACAAAGGGACTTACATGGTTTGCTTCAATACCATTCAAGACATAGGTAAATAATAAAAGTAAACAATTCATGAGAAGTGGAAACATAATTAACAGCAATCTTATGAATGTTTGTCTCTTCTTGCAAAGATCCTAGTACGCTGTGGCATGAGCTTCCTGTTTTCTCTGGATAAGAAGTACTTGTTAGCTAATCAATATATAATCCCCAATGATCCTTAAACATTAAAAAGTTGACATTAGCCAATTAGATAATTCAATTGGACAAGCATTTATGGAGCATTTACTATTCAAGACATTTTCTTTTGGTCGCAGACAAAAATTTAACACAGCAGCATCAGCTCATGTTGAGAAGCATAACTGATGGCTTTTTTATTTTGGCTTTTGTTTTACTGAGCTTTTATATTTCAAGACACAGGATTTTCTCTGCAGTACATTTGTAGCCTTAAAATCATGTGCTGTATTATAATAGGATTGAGCTTTATTGAGATAGAATGGATGAATTGAAAGTTTGCTAGGTAAGTTCTTTCATTTTAATTCTGAATTCCACGCTGAGTAGCTTTGTCTTCTAACCTTTTGTGCAGATAGTATCCCTTATTCCCATTTGCCCCCTTTTGGATTGCCTCTACTATGTGGTCTACTAGAAAGATCATATCACTGGGTCAAGACTCATGCTTTCAATTTTGCTTCATTCACTCACTGAATGACCTCAGGTCTTCTTTTAACTGCCTTTACTAGTATATTAATAGTCACCTGGGGTCTGGTGGCACAGTTAATCAAAGACCTAAAAATAATTTGAAATGTACAGCCCTCCCTTCTGCCTCTAGAGAGAGTTTTCGAACCAAAGAAGAAAAGTAAAATGAAAAGAGAGATTTGCTAGGATAATCAACAAGATCTCTGTGTGAGGATTTCCTTTTCAGCACTGACCTGTCTGATCCTCCTTAGTCTCCTAAAACTGAAATGCTCATTTCTGAGATTCTTCTTTATAATTCCTCATTTGAAGAACAGACTTAGAAAGTGACATCCATTTGAAATAAAAATAATAAAACTGGTGATATGTCTTTATCTGCTTGTGTTGAGATGCAAAAGAACAGAAATGACTTCCAAGTTATATGCTAACATAATATTGAGCTTGTTACGCATGTAGACATGGTTCAAAGGAAGTGTTTGAACCCTAGCAATAGGCAAACTATAACATAAATTCAGATAAGAATTGAGTTCTCTTCTGAATTATATTACCACTTCTTTTTCTTTACCATTTTTAACCTCTCTGCCCAATGATATTACCAGTATTCAGTGACTTCTTGTTGCTATTAATAGACTTCTACTTTACTTGGTTAATTGCAGCCTTATCAAAATAATTGTGAAAAATTCAGAGGTACATTTTGGAACTATTCATAGTGAGCCCTGTGGGGGTAAAAAAGCATAATCTTCAAGGTAAACTTTAGTGTGCTTTAAGCATATTCCTCAGCAATAGGGAGGATTTTAAAACTTTTGTAGTTTCTGTTGACAATGAGGTAGATACATTGGAAGAGTGAAAGATGAGTTGAAAGTGATCAGTTAGGAAAATACTTCAATAATCTAGAGAAAGAGATGATGAGGAGATTAACTTAGGCTTTGATTGTCCAAATTTTTAAAAAGGGAGACATACATAGAAGATAAATTTAAATTGCCAAGACTTAGGGGCTAACTGGTTGTTGAAGGAGAAAAAATAATAAATATAGCTGATATGGTTTGGCTGTGTCCCCACCCAAATCTCATCTTGAATTGTAGCTCCCATAATTCCCACATGTTATGAGGGACCTGGTGTGAGATAATTAAATCATGGGGGCAGTTTCTCCCATACTGTTCTCATGGTAGTGAATAAGTCTTATGAGTTTTGATGGTTTTATGAGGGGAAAACCCTTTCCCTTGGCCCTCATTCTCTCTTGCCTGCTGCCATGTAAGATATGCCATTCACCTTCCAACTTGTGAGGCCTCCCCAGCCATTTGGAACTGTGAGTCCATTAAACCTCTTTTTCCTTACAAATTACCCAGTCTTGGGTATGTCTTTATCAGCAGCTTGAAAATGAACTTATACAATTTCTGTGTTTGGTAAGTCATTTAAGAGGAGGATGGTGCTAGCAGTCAACATAGAAAGGTAGGATAGTGCTAGCAGTCAATGTAGGAAGCAAGAAGGCAGAGTTTTGGGGGGAAGAAAGCAACTATTCCCTTTTGAACATGACTTCACAGCGTTGTAGGTTCTTCAGGTAGAAATATCTAGTATGAAGTTAGATATACAAGACTTGGAGTACTGGGGCTAGAAAATGGATTTGGATATTGTTGATACATAACTGATATTTGAGACTGGATGTGATCACATCAAAAGAGCATGTACTGAATGTAAGACATAAAAGGAAGAGGCAACTGACAAAATCATGTAGCACACTAGACATTTAAAGGACTGACAGGAAGAGGAGCCTGGGAAAATTGCTGAGAAATGGACTAATGGAAATTCAAGACAATGTGGTATTACAGAAGACAAGAAAGAACAAATAATCCAGAAATAGGGAATAGCATTATATATGAAAAAAGGTCTTGTTAAATAAAGACTACAATATTTACCAGATTTGGCATTTAGGAGTTTATTGCTGACTTTGAAAAAAGAGATTTGTAGTTTAGTAGTAGAGCTAGAAGAAAGATTTCAGTAGGTTGATAAATAAATGCAGAAAAAGGAAGTGGAGAGATCAAGGCTTTTAAGATGCTTGATTGAGAAGTGATGGGATAGTCAAGAGAGGGGCAATAGCTAAATGAGAACACAGGTTTTAGGAAGGAATTTTTTGTTGTCACATTAAATTCTTTTTTGGATGGAAAAGAAACATAAGCATGTACGTTAACCTAGTCCTGCACCTCCCACAGTGGCAATGAATAAATATTTGAAGTATGAATGAATGAATACTTATAGTCAAGGAAAAATGAACAATGAAGAAAAAATATTAAGTGACAGAAAAGAAAAATAGTATCTATGGAGCAAGATCCTGAAGAAAGCCTAAATAAAGGGATGGGATTCAGAATACAGATGGAATGTTTGGTCTCTGAAACATGAAAGGAGGAGGGATAATTGTAGGAATGCGTCATGTCTCATAGCATCTGTTGTCTATGTTAAGTAGGAGACAATGTCGTCTGCCAAGATTCAGGGAGAGAGGGTTGTGAGTAGAGTAAGAAACATTAGCAGAATGAACAATAAGAGACAGGAAAAAATCTAGTAAGTGGTAGTAGGGTTGCAGGGAAAGTTAGTATATAAGTTAGAATCTCGGTTGTAAGTGACAGAAAGTCAACTAAAACTAGCTTAAGCAAAAAGAGGCATGAATTTATTGGCCTAGGGAACAAAAGAAAGTTTAGAATAGCAAACTGTAGAAAGGGCAAGCATATGACCGACATAGGAAATAACTGGAGCTAATGAATCAAATATGATCAATGTAGTCTTTAAATTTTTTAGTGGGCTTTGAATTTAAACTTCATTTTGTTTCATGTACACAGGCTTAGTAAACAAAGAGTGTGAAACCTGGCTGATAAAGGCTCTTGAGCATCTCCTCTTACCACCCTCATATAGAAGCAGTGTATTTAATGGGTCCAAAACCTATAATCCTAAGCAAGGACTTTGATTAGCCTTGCTTTATTCAGTTGCCCACTCCTGGATCAATCACTTGTGGTCAGGGGTAGGACCTGCAGAATGTACTTTGACTGACAAAGCCTAGGTCAGATTTTCACACATGAACTGATAACTGTGGTAATTCATTCCATCATTCAACAAGAAGTTTTTGTGTTCTTACAAAGTTTCAGATCTTGTTTTAGGTATTGGGAATACAGTTGTGAAAAACACAGACATGGTCCCTACTTTCAGGAGCTTACACTTTTGTAAGGAGGGATTGATGATCAACAATATATTTTGGCTATTGATAAATTTTATTTTAAAAATTAAAACAGGATTATAATAAAGAGTGACTGGCAGTGAGGTCTGCTTTAGCTTTGATGGTCAGGGAAGTCTGAATAGCTGACACCTGGATCACAGGAATAAGCCAGCTATTTGAAGATTTGGATAAATAATATTTGGACAGGGGTAAGAACAAGAACAAAAGCCCTGAGTGATACATAAGCTTGGCATATTTAATTAGAAGAAAGAGGGCCACTGTGAATGGATCTTAGTGAGTGAAGAGGCGAGTGGTGTGAGATGAGGTCAGGAAGTGAGCAGGAGCTAGGTCACGCAGGACTTTGTAGCCATTGTAAGGAATGGCTATTAGGATTTATCCTGTCAAATCAAATGCCTTTTCTTATAGTAATCATTTGAATTGAGGGCCACATTCCTAGAAAGGGGATACTAAATACAGTAATTTTAATTTTCTTATCACCCCAGGTGCAGGAACAGTGGAAACCAAGGAAAACCTCTTAGAGGATAGGTCAAGTAGAAAGATGACGGAGAAGGCAGAGGTAATGCTGTTGAAAGACTAGTTGAAACAGCTGATCCTGGATTCGAGACCACCATAGAAAAGAGCTGAAGTTAGGAAAGGGACTGATCAACTGGGAAAATAAAAGAAGGTTATCAACCTTGTGGTCTTTGTCAAGGTTAAAAAGTAGGTTTTATACCCATGAGGAAGTCCAATAGGTATAACGGCAGGTATCATTGGCAGAGTGAGGTTTCCTAGTCAAAAGTGTTGTAATGTCCTTTCTTATTCAGATGAATACTTGTTCTTATATATTTATTTGTATCCAACTTAAGTCCATAAATACCTTGTTAGTGTACCCAGTTTCCAGAAACTTGCTGATTGGGGTTCAAAAATGCTCTCTCTTCCCTCCTCCCTTTTTAAGTTGTGATCTTTTCTATTATTAAACATTGGCTTTTTGCCCAGGGATGGCACTGAAGAAGAAAATCAATGACATATCTAGCCAGCCGGCTTGGACTGAATGGGCATTCAAATAGACTCCAAGGGCCAAGTACAGATGGTGATTTATTGTGCATACAACTTCTACAGAATGCCTTCATTTGAGCATCGATGTATATACAATTACTCACCAGAATGCTGCAGTTTTACTATTTAGCCAGGAATCTGTGGAGAGATTATGTTCACTAAGAAATCCACAAATGGAGTTTCTACCCTTTTCAGCAATTCTAGAAACTCTCAGTAGTCTTCTGCATAAAGAAGATTTCAAAAATAGTTCTTCCGTTTTACCGTATTTCTCACTATTGTCATCCTTATGCAATTCCCATTTCAGAACCAATTCAGATTTATTAAACCATGTTCCTCTGCTGACATGTAAGTAGATGGATTTGCTAGAGGCAAATCATTTACTGCGGCTATTGTGAAACCTAAAATTGCTGTAGTCGTCTACACATATCACAGGCTTTCTTATTGTAAAGATCGTTTTTAGACAATGTGTATGTGATATTGAAACAACCAACTGGAAGTTCAACTGTTTAAATAAAGCAGATGTTTGACATCACACAGGCAGAAAAAACAATGAAGGCACTTCTAAATTCGTTTTTCTCACTGAAAAGAGTTTGAGTTGCCAGTTTGCCCTTATAATTTGAACTTCAATTGAAATTGTTAGGAGGTTATTATTAGCTTTAGGAGGATAACTTCCAGAAATCTTGCTTTTTCTCTCTAGCCAAATATTACCTAATTGCTATGCTATTTTGGAAATGGCACCATGTCCAAACTTTTATAGGTTTATATTGTATTTGTGTTTTATTCTATTAAGGAGACTCGGTTGTTCTGGTTTACAGCAGGAATTGAGTTATGTTGTTCTTTGCATCAACATATTGGAGTTATATTACAATGCATTTTCTTTAGTATTTTGGCTAAATTTCAGTGAGAAAATGTTAATAATTTTAATAGAAACACTTCAGAGCACTCTATAATGCAAACAATACGATGTCAAGATTAATAGAAGCTATAAATAAAAAGAAGCTGTAATAGTATTGATAAAAATCAGCTCAGCAAATGAAAATGAGGAAATTCAATAACAAATAATATACTGCAATGACATAGCCCATCGAGTCGCTCTATGAGGCAGCATGAATAATAGCCCTTCAAATTATTTATGTACTTTGCAGTATAATCAGCATCTTGGATAGTAAGCTACTAGAAGGCATAAACAAACATCGTTTGTATGGTGCTAAGCCTATCACCCTCAAATTAAATGTAAATATATGCATCTGATGCTACGTGGTAGTGCTTCTTCTAATGTTATTCTGTCCATCATCATTGACAGACTTTTCAGCTCTTATTAGAGTTTTCTTTTCTTAACTGTATTTTCCCTTTCCTTTCTCAGGCAGTATCTTCTTTTGGATATTAGTATGAGTTTTTTTAATGGAAAAGCTCAGCATCTATGTTGATACAGATACAGGGAGAAGCACTTAGATAAGCATCATCTATTTATTTGCTGAGCATTGCAATAAGCACTCTTGGAGCAAGAAAAATAAAATCTATGGACCCTGCCCTCTATGTATAGAGTCTAGACGGTAAAAATAAACATATACCTTTGGAGAAGTTTAAAGGTACTTAAATATAACTTACCAAAAAATTGAAATTAGCTGATTTTTCCATGTTGTTTGTAATTGAATCCATTCACTTATGATAACAGTATTTCTCTATATAATTGTAGTCATTATTGATTTTCCACTATTATATCATTTGTTGAATACATGAGTAAATAAATGGGTAAATATCTTGAGTGTTTTTTGCCAGTATTTATAGCTGAAAGATGGTGGATAAGTGCTTAATAGTTATACTACATTTTAAGAATTGTGACTAGCTACTAAATATCTATTTATCAATACTGCACCCCCATGATTAACCATGCTTGATTTTGCACCAAAAACAGTACAGCATTGTCATTATTTGCACTCTCAGTCAGTATTTATTTTGCATTTGCTTAGTATTGCATTCAAGAAATATAGAGAGAACATCTATTATGTGCCAGACAACATACTAAGCGCTTAGTGGTGAATGAAACAAATATATACCGTGTCTTTGTTGAGCTTATAATCTATTTAGGGATACCAAATAGTGCTATGAGGTGCTGTGGTGACCAACAGGGTGTATTCTTAGAAGATAATAGGGTAAGGCTAGGGATCTACTTAGTGTGTCCAGGGAAGTAGTCTTTAAGCTGAGATAAGAAGGATAAGGAAGAGCTGAACATGCGAAGAGCCAGGGACTGAGCATTCCAAGCAAGGGGAAATGGCATGTCCAAAGTCTCTAAGGCATTCAAGAGTTTGGTGTGTCTTAGTGACTGTAAGGAAACCAGTGTGATTATATTGCAGAAAGGGAGAGAAAAGGTGCTACTTGATGGAGTTGGGGAATTAGGAGGAGACAAGACCTAGGGCTTTGAAAATTATTCCCAAGATTTTAGACTTTCTCCTAAGGTAATGGTACTATATTGATTGGTTTTCATCAGAGACAGCAGTGGGGTTCACATATTTACAAGATTGCTTTGGCAGTTTTTTGGATAATGGATGGGGAATACAAAAAGGAACAAGAGAAATCAGTTACCAAGTTATTGCAGAAGTCCATGCAAGAGGTGAAGCTAGAGGGAAGTGGACTAATTTGAGATATATTCTTGAGTTATAACGTAAAGGACCTTATGTTCAGGGTTGTATTTGAGTGGACAGGAAGAGGGAAGAATCAGGAATAAGTCAGGTTTCTGGTGGAGAAAACTAATGTGGGGAAAACTGAGAAAGGAATAGGTTTCAGGTTAGATTTCAAGAATTCTGTTTTAAATATTTTCATTTGGAGATACTCATGAGATATCTAAGAATATAAATAGGCAGTTGCATTTGCCAGCCAATGATGTAGCAAGTTCAGATGTTTCTGCTGTAAAACATAGTTTACATCAGTGTTTGAATGTCATGTTTTAATTAATTCGGTAAACATTTGTTGGGTCTCTGCTATGTGGCAGGTATTGTGCTAAGCACTGGGAATACAAAGGCTAAGTTGCTGCCAAAAAGGAGCTTATTATAATCAAATTGGGAGACTGAAAAAACAGATAATTTAAAACGCAGTGCGATAAGAACAGTAGGAGGAACATCTAACTCAAATAAGGGGTTAGAAGAATCAAGGAAGGAGTCCTGGAAGATAGAACATCTAAGTTAAGTTTGAAAGTAAAATCTAGCCAGACACAGAGGAGTAAAAGGTTCTGTTAGGAAATATTGTACCAATAGTGGACTTCAGAAAAATCTAAAAGTGAACATCTCAGTATTTCTGGCTGTAGAATATGTTTATGCCTATTGCAGTTATTATTAAATATGTCTATAATATCAGAATCATCGAAAGGAAAGAGCTGTTAAAAATCATCTAGTATAGCCACCTAGCTTCACAGAAGCGGAATTGGACTCAGAGAGAAGTGACCTGTCCAAATCATCAATTCTACTACAATTCTTTTTGTTTTCAGGTATTGTAAGTTTACTGTCAATCCACTGTCTAAATGGTACCCCAAAGCATTAATTTAATCCTTCAAATTGCCCACCTGTTACAAGATGATATTTTATTTCCAGAGAGATTTTATTGTTCTCAACTCTCCTCAGTTATTATTTTCCGCTTAATTCACAGTGAACAATGTGAAATGATCTTTCAATAAATGATATCTATACAATTAAACAGCTTTGTGTAACATACAGGGAAATATTTAAAATACAATCTTTCAAAAGAATGCTCATAGTCACATTCTCTTTACTTCCTAACCATTTACAGGGCTTCATTTTCTTCCGCTGGGCATACCAATGTTTTGGAAGAAAGATGAAAGAGTTGACTACTCAAAATTCAATTATATTCCGTTATCTTATAGCCCTTTTGTTTCTACCACTCCTATCTTCCACTGGACTAATACTCTGATCTGCTGCACCATTGATTTCCCACCTGCTCTGCCACCATTGTTTCTAATACACAAAGAAAGGCAGTTCCTCACAAGCGCTATAGGCAGTAGTCAAGAAGAATACAAAAGGAGAGAACATAAACCATTTTCCTTTCCCCACTGTCCCTGAAATGCCAAATACACAATATAAATGAGCCGAAATCTTTAGCAAAGAGGGCAGACTATGCCATGACAATAGCAGCAGTGTCTCCAAAAGCAAAGGAAAGCATTGTATAGTAGGACCTCGCTAATTTCACCAGTTGAGAAGAATCTCATCTGAATGTTTGAATACATTAGTAAGAATTGCATTTTCATTATTCTAAAATACACGGAGTCAGGCACTGTCATGTAATGCAATCTGTTTGGAGGAAAAATTTTAGTAATATCTGACAAAAACAAAATGAAAATGCTTTAAGTCTCCGTCAGTGGGAACTGGTTAAAAAATAAATTCTTCCATCTATGCAGCCATTAAGGAAGATGTAGATAGATATATCTCCAATATATTATATTGTTAAACAAAATAAACCAAGTATAGAACAATCTGCATCAAAAGCTCCCAAATTTCACCGAAAATATGTTACACAAATATGCACGCATTTCACTTGATACACATATACAAAGGCACATGCATACACATAGAAAGATATAATGTGTGTATTTGCATAAGAGATACACAAATACTCTTCATTGTTAGCTTTGGGCAGTAGTACTTGGACAGGGGTAGAAAGAAGATCACTTTTTATCCTATACATATTTTGTTGTATTTTTGAAAGTGTTTACCATATGTAAGTATTCTTGTTTGTAATAAAAATATGAGATAAAATGTGAAAACATTTAGGTGGAAATTAAACTCTGCAAAATAGTACAAGTAGTATTATATAGCTGTATAAACATTATAGAGTAGAATATGCAAAAATGGTCCTAAAATGCAGTGGAACTAAACTGGGTAAATAAAGTGTGGCCAAATAGAGATCCTTTGGCTCCTGCTTTAATGAACAGATAAGAATGACTACCAGTCATTGGAATGTAAATGTATGTGTTTAAAGTGCTTTTTTAAAGCTTATTTTGAGTAGCTTAAGCTTTTCCTCTCCAAATTTTAATTTTGAAATTAATTTGTTTTATGCACGTTTTTCAGTAATAGTAAATTTCTAACAAAGCCTGTCGAAATTTTAAAAAATTCTGGATTTGTAGAACATTAATGAGGACTTTGAAAGTCTTCTTAAAATTAACAATGGATTTCTAATCCTTCCTTTTAAAATGCCCTTTGAAATACTGCATTAAAAATTGTAAGTTGAGAAATGACTGAAGACTGTTCTAATCACTCCTGAAAAATGTTTGGATTAATTTATCCTCTTTGAATTCATGGACTTATTCTATTTGACTGGTGAATCAAATGCTCACAAAGTTAGGTTGTTGAAAGAGGGCTTCCCTAACTGTATTTTGTGTGTCTTTCCTCCTTTGGCTGCTGGCCTTTGGCCTTTTCACTGCTCTTTAACATCTTCTTGGGAGTGTGGACAGCTGAAAATGGTGAAATACAAACTGGTTAATACTGCTACCCCAGCATCTGGAAGTAGGACTCCATGAAAAGCAGAGGTTAATTTTCCCCTCTACAACCACATGAATAATCAAAAGTTGGAGCTATAGAGTTGGAGGATTTGGTTTTAAGATTACTCGTGGGATTATTTTAAAATAGAATTTATGATTGGTTTGAATATGAACTCCCCAAGTGTAGTGACTTTACTATGGAACCCTTTCAGAAGCATCTCTTGGGATTTTTTATTCTAGTACTGATTGTGATCTTAAACCGAAGTATGCAGAGATGCCTGAAATTTAATTAAGGTAAAAATTTAAAAATTAATTTTTCCGTTTGAATTATATGCAAGGTTAGAAAAACCCCATGTAAATTGGTGGTAATTTATTTCACTTCAATCCCTAGGGACTTTAATTTCCACATTAATAAGAATACACTGATTCTTACACTCAAGGGTAAATACAGAGACTGTGACTCATGCTGAAGGTCATGTTTGGAATCTCGTATTTCCTTGGCATCTTAGTTTCAAACATTCATTCTGGATTCTTTCTAGCCTTTCCAAATCCTACTCATCCTCGGAGCCTAACTCAATTCTCGCCTCTTTGGTAAAGTCTTCCTTCACAACTTCTGACTTCCACATATATTGCTCACTGCCTTCTGTGAACTCCTCCAGTTTTTATTGTCTGACATTCACAGCTTTGCAGTTGACGATTTACTGGCTTAAGCACTGGTTGTAAAGATTGTCTCCCCAATGAAACGTTAAGTTCCTTAAGGATTGCAAATACTTTTAATTGTATTGATACAGAGGTCTTTCAAATTCCTTGCAATACCTAACATAGAGTACCTAGTAGGTACTCAAAAATATTGTACATTTTAGTCCATTTATGGACTATGCATGAGTTACATTTAAAATTCCTTGTATCTCACTATTGCCACTGCTTCAATTGGTTCCATCCCTTACTATATCATTTTTTTTACAAGGCAGGACAAAATATTGCCACTGATATTGAACTCTAGTTTGGCTTATCTGCTGGCAGCAGGCTTTCCTGTAGGGCATTGTGAACGTTTACAAAGCTAGTATAGCTAATCTGTTACAGAGCTAGCTTGCCCTTTTGGTCTGATTTATTCTCATTGGGCTGAAATATTCTCTGGGCTACTGTAGAAGCCCAGAATTCGACTTTTGCAAGCATCAATGACCAGGTAGCCACTTTGTGGAACCAGAAGTGATAGCATGTTCTTAAGTGACCCTCCACAGTTAAAGGCCAAACAATTACTATGGGGAAGTAAGGCCTTTTGTCAAGTGTATGTGCGTGGATACGTGCACACGTGTGTGTGTGTGTGTGTGTCTGGTGTCCTCCCTCCCCTTACAACTTCTCTCTACCTTACCTGTCCCAGTAGGCTTCATGCCACCTAAGATTTGACGCCTTTAAGTCACATTTTAATATAGCACATAATAATGTATCTTCTTTCTCCAGGGTAGGCCACAGAAAATGTTTGCCTTCCTCCTCTCTTGAGGCCTTTAAAGAATTTCTTTCTATTAGCTAGAAAATCAATTTGAGAGACTATGAAAATTGGAAGACTTAGATAAAGTCTTATGTGGTTACTCTGCAGCCGCTCCTGCCGAGGAAATAACTCCAGAGGAATAGGGAAAATATTTAAGGGTTGCAAGAATCATCCTACCCTGTTCTTGGGCGTTTTCTGCTGTTTCAGCCTCATGGTTCCTCTCCCTGAAAAGAACAGGTGTGCCTGACAGCAGGTGTGTTTGTTCTACTTTTCCTATGGCAGCTGTCACTCCCCAGGTAACTCCCTTTTCCAGGTGGTGAATTCTTACAACCCATCATCTTCTTTCCTGGCTACCATTACTTTTAAAAAAAGGTTTGGCTGTCAACCCTCCCTCCCTTTAGATTCTTTTGAAATGTTATTGTTGTGATTGTTAATTTTTTTTATGCTTTTGTGTTTTGGGATGAATTTTTAAGGGAAAAGATGTCTTCAGATGGATTCTGCTTACAATTCCGACAAACTTAACATTTTCCTTTTAAAAGCCTCCATAAAAGTCTGCAGCCCTCTTTGATTTGGATTGAGTTTTGAAGCCTTCTTCTCTGACAGCTTTGGGCTTCTCCATTTTGCATTTTCCAGTAGATCTTGGGGTCTGTCCTCAGTCAAGACACCTGCTGCTGGGACTGCCAGTCACCACATGCTTGGCTTTCATCTTCCCTCGTTTCTATTCATAGCATGCGCGTCTCATAACTCTAAAAGACTGTTTGAGGCCCCCTCATTGTTTAATATCTACATGATTAAAGCAGCTGAGAGAATTAGCACGTGCCCTAAGCCTAAGGAAAAATCCAGTCTAAAAGAAATTGTATTGCAAGCCCAGATCATTTTTAATAAGCTCTGCTGACCTATTCCTCTGTGGGGCTCCCTTGGGCATTTTATAGGTATTTGAGGGTTAGCTTTAAAAGGATTCTTTCAGACATGTGCTTGACTCTCAATATAACATTTATCAGACCCCCACAGTGTGCAGGACCCATACCGTCGTCCCATGGTAAGGTAAAAAAGAAGCAAGCATACCATTTGAACACTTATAAGAATCAAGTTACCTGTAATTTAGGATGAAGTGAGGGAGAAAAAGTGCACACATATAAAAGATTTGGGTAGATTTTGAAGATGTCAGATATATAGGTGCAGCATGAGTATCATTGGGTACACAAAGGGGGCATAAAATGAATGCGTGATCACAGTTGGAAAGACACAGTGAGAGCCCGAGAGGAGTGAATGGTGTGAGCTTAAGACCTTTCATCATGAGTGTCCTCAGGGACTAGTAAGGCAATGCACAGTGCAGAAAAGTTGGTATTCTGATAATGTTATATGACAATAACAGTAACTGCTACTATTTATTCCATTGAATTTTTACCTTGTGTCAATGTAAAAACAATGGAAGAACTAGAGAGCAAGAAAATAGAGACTGTAAAGAAATACATTCTTAAGGTGTCAAGTGTATGACCATGGGTTGAAGTTTGGCTAAGGAGGTGGGTGGGCTATATACTTGTCTCTGTGCGTCTGTGCATGTCTGTGTGGCTGGGGGTTGGGCGGGGAGGAAGAAGCAAGATAAAGAGACTTGGAGAGTAGGGCAGAGTCTGGGAAATAGAGGTTACGGTATGAGTTGATAGCAATTAAAGTGAGGAAAGGTGTAAAAGAAAAGAGAGGCTGTGTTCAAAGAGAAGGATTCACATTTCCAGGTCTTGGCATTAAATCCTTTACCTTCTGAGTGTATTTTTTCTTGGAAACCTTAGGCTTATTTTGCTCATTCAGAGTAAAATAGAACATTTAACTTTGAAAATAGGGTTTTTACAGAAAATGAAGTGCTTCTTTAAAATGCTAATTTTTGACTCTCAGAGTATGTCCAATTTTTCCACAAATTTGTAATCCATGGTAATTCTGAGGCATAGCCTATTGGAAATTAGAACGCTAAAGCCGTGTCAGAAAACTAAGTAGGTAGAGATTTACAGTTAATTACTGGAGAGACTCACATCATCACATTAGCACATGGTTTAGCTGTATTTTGACAGTGGAAAACCTGGCATAAGAGTCTCTGAGAGCACCAAGTAATATGCCTGAGGTCCCTTTCCTGCAGGTGAATTCTCTAGTGGCAGTTATCGCACTTTATGCCAGAGGCTTATTTTTATGCAGGGATAGTCTCCGGTAGAATTTTCACAGCCTCTGTTGACAGAACTGACTGTGTGTATAGGCCCAGGCTACTAGGCAACACCAGCATCAGTTAGCAATCAGCAAATATTTATTATCCCTTAACCATATGCCTAGCACCAAGTTAGAAGCAAGGAGGATATATGAGAACAGGCATAAACAATCCCCTCAGACTCCTTACAGGGCTGACATACTTAAAGTAACTAAAATAGTGACGAGACTATATTTAATCAAATGCCACGCTTGGGGGAGGGTGAGTATTTTAGGATGTTGGAAAAAGGAGAGATCAGTTAGAGCACTAGATTGGGAGAGTCTTCAGAAAAGAATTGGACCTCGTCCTATAATTCATAAAACAGGTAGAATGTATAAAGACTCACAGTAAGAAAAGGAAGGAAATCTACACATACTGAGAACAATTCAGAGGAAGGCAAGAAACAAAACATAACACAACAAAAACACCCTGGTATTTTTATAGTACAACAGGGAGACCAGCTTGATTGGCATGAAAGACGTTTGAAATCAATAGAAAATAAATTAGGTAGGGTCAGAGTATCAAAGTACTTTGAAAAGCAAGTCAAATGTTTTGAATTCAATACATTAGGAAATGGGAAACCCATGATGATGAAAGGTGGGAGCATAGCATGATCATTTAAAGGGCATTTTAACAAGATTAATACAGTACTGATTTACCGGACAGATTGGAGAGGGTAGAGAAAGGTATACAAATATTACTATAGCTATTGGATAAGCACATATTTGACTTCAATTTCACCCTTCAAAGAAATCCTTCAGGCCATTTCCAACAAAATCCTAGATTCCCGTTGTTTTTTATGTTTAACATAAAAGTGTTAAAAAGATCTAAGTTCACATCAGATGGGTAATGTGCCAAAGTTGTAACAAGGTTTGAAAGAGGCACATCTCACACATGAATATGAAAACCCATTGTTTGTTAGAGTCAGATTCCAAGGCTGAAGGGACTATGCAGTTACATCATTGGATAAAATCTCTGTGTCTCTAATTAGCTTCAATCTGTACAGATGTTCTTTAAGGAATTGCCATTCCTTTTTATTAGACAGAGCTCACAGATTTTTACATCTAGGTTTGATATGGTATATTAGAAACTACTATTGTAGGAAATGTGGACTATGTAAAAAAATATGGAGTTTTTTTTTAAGAAAAAGAAAATCAATATGTATAAATAAGAGGTAAAAATAAGCAAACTAAAATAACTTAGATGGATGAACCCAAACCTAGTTTGTAGCTGAAAATAGAAGGGTAAACAAGTGTCATCCCAAATAAAAACAAACTAAAGTAAGAAAATGGGCAATGCAGATAAATCAGGATATAAACCAAGTTTCACTTGAATTGTACATAAAAATTAAGATAGTTATTTCACTTTTGATTCAGTCACTTGTGTGTACACTTTGGTTTTCACCTGCCAACCTTTGTGAGTATAAAATTGATCATATGTACATCATCATCAAGTGGACACTGGTTGTCAGATTTGAGGGAGGAAAATATTTTTCTTAAAATCATTGGTGATTAAGTTGCGGGAAAGCTACTGCCTCAATGAAAATCTTTTAAATATAATTGGTATCAAGATCTGGTTAATTAAATGACTGACATTACAAGGGAAAAGAAAGTCAAGTTTGTCTGTAGGCATTTGTCTTTTGCTTTCCTCAGTTATTTCCCTACAGTGCAATTTCTTCCATTTAGACTAATGGTGGTTCAACACTGGCTGTACCTTAGGATCCCTATGGGAACTTTCAAAAAGTCCACTGCCCAGATTCCACCCTAGATTGATCCGAGCTTTGGTATTTTCCAGAGCTCCTTGGGGTATTCTGATAGGTACACTGAGTTGAGAAGCACTATATTAAATTTGCACCAGCATCTTTCTCTCCTCCCCCCTCATATAGTCCCTTAAGGCATAACACTTCTTATAAGGGAGATATATTTTAGCCAGACTAAATATTTGTGTTACACTGATGATAGAAAGTTCTTGAGGGTAGGTCCTTGGTTTGTTTATTTTTCAATACTCCATGGGCTCTGGCGAATAAAGTTTGTTGTATTAATACCAAGGAGAAGTATAAACGGTAGCAAGATTAGAGATAGGGCCCAGGACAGGCAACTTTTTATGTAAGGGGTGAGGGGAAGAAAAAAATCCAGATCGTGAGATAGAGCAGTCTTGGCTATAGTTGGAAGTCTTCGATAGGTCCTGTGAATATAAAATACCACCTTAGAACCATGGTTTGTTGCCAGATATTTTAGTTATCCATACTGTAAATTTAGGTAAGGCACTTATCACTGGGTGTCTCTGGTATCTCTTTAAAATGAGGAAAATAGTTCCAGTCCCATCTACCTCAAAAGATTGATATGAGATTCAACTGAAGGTTATAGTTATGAATTCATTTTACAGTATTTTTAAGTGTAATATGCCAGATATATATAAAATTGTTGTCATTATGATTCACAAAACCAGTTTTTTTGTCAGAATAAAAAATCTGGAATAATCCATAGAACACTACAAGTGCCTTTAACCACCAAAGTCAGTGGAAGTGTGAGGATGACTTCCTTTGCAAAGCTATTCAAATACCTCAAAGGTTGTATTTTCTATAAACCCAGGAGATGAGTGTGTCCATGTAAGACATTGCATAATTTTGGCAGACTTTAAGAATGCAATGAAAGTCATCATAGATAAATAACTTGATATGAATTTAAGTTCCAGTACAGCATTAACTTGGTTTATGAACTTGGACAACATACACATAGGTGTACTTTCATGTGTTTATTCATTAAAGGGAAGGAGTCAATGTACTATCATTTGTTAAAATCATTATCTATCCAACATACATTAAATGAACGCCCATTATGTGTCAGGCAGTATTTTTAGTGCAGGGGATACAGCAGTGAAAAGAAATTGACATATTACTTACGACCATGTAAACTTACATTCTAGTAGGAAGTGGAGCATAATATAATTCCAAGTCTATAGGATTGCTATTGAAAAAAAATGATAAAACAGGGTAGGCACATAGAGTGATGGAAAAAAGTAAAAAGAGTGGCTGTTTTGTATATGCCAAGATCTACCCACTTCCCACACATTACTTTTATTTATAAATCTTCACAAGCATCCTATGCAACAGGTATTGTTATCCTTATTTTAAGGAGAGGGAAATCAAGTCTCAGAGAGTTTCAAAAACTTGCCTAACATTACCTAGTGGTTATGTGACAGAGTTAGAATTGCAACTTGCATCTGCCTGAGTTCAAATCCCATATTCTTTCTACTACATGCGGCCAGCATGTAAGTGACTTAATATATGTTTCCATAGTCTTTTGTGTAAAATTCCTTTCTGTTGGGCTTCATCAGAAATTTAAATATGACATCCCGTGTACCCTATATGTTCCACAGATACTAACATTTTAAAAATTGAATTAGTTATTAGCATTTCAAAGTAAAAGGTTGCATACAAAAGTCTTGGTTTCCAGCTTGCCTCAAAGTATTGAAAAGTCCAGCAAACTTGGGCCTGTGCTCCCATAGGGCAAAAAACCGCTGAAGCTGAGCAGCATGATCCCTCTGAGACAAAGCGTGCACTCTCTGGGATTCCATAGCCGCTACTAAACCACGTTGTCATATCTGAGCCACTTCACTCATTTATGTTATTTACCTGGCCCATGTAAATTTTGAATTTGTGACCCACTAGAACAGATACATGCAAAACCCTCTTCCAGTTCAAAGCTATGATTCAATGCTGAACATTGAGGCTGTTATAAGCTTTTTAACTATTCCTTTGACAGCCTTAGTTATACTTAAACAAGCTTTCTTCTTTCATTTGTTCTCCACTTTATTTTTAATGGTTTAACAACCACGCAAACAATAGCCAAAATTGCACACTAATTTCTTTCCATTTTCTATTTTAAAATATGATTCAGTGCAGCACACAC
Source organism: Cacajao melanocephalus (assembly GCA_963573385.1). NCBI lineage: Eukaryota > Metazoa > Chordata > Mammalia > Primates > Pitheciidae > Cacajao > Cacajao melanocephalus. The sequence continues at coordinate 31,748 of CAUYLG010004794.1, forward strand.
GCACTTATATATTTTTAGTCTTCAGGCAGGAAAAAAGTGAACCATGCTAAACATGTTAAGAGTCTCAAGTATGCATATAAACTGTAAACAGCATAATTAACAAGTAATTCATAATGGCAGTTAAATTCTGCCAATGTGGAATCATGCAAGCCAGTTTAGAAGTCCATGTTTTAGTTAAGTCTATAATTCACCATAGCCTTTAAAATCCAAGTAATTTATTAACCTAATATAGGTTAGAAGAGAAAATCTGGTCATAATATTGAAGTGAATATAGGAAAAGATGCCTCTCATGAAAATCATTCAAAGTATAATTATTCTTAAGCACAGCATTATTAAAATGTATTTCTATAATATAAAAGTTTTTATTAGTATTCTGTGATATAAGGTACCCTATGCAGCATAATGTTAAATTCTGTCTCCATATTTATAAGTTTTATAGAGTTTATTTCATAGCAGTAAACAATGGGATCTCTGCTAGACTCAGAGTGAATTACAGTTGTTTAATGGTGTGGGTACAAGTTGATTTGTCAGCTCACAGGCCCAATTATCTGTTCGTGTGGTTGCCCTGGAGCAGCCCTGAGGCACAATAGCCTCTATGGCCAGGATATCTAGCTTGTTCGGTGGTTCATACACTGTTATGACTTGTTTGATTTCACACAAATGGAGTAGGAGCCCACTTAGGTGGTGCACAGTGAAGACGCATGGAAACTCCTTCCTCGTCCAGCCACAAATGCCTTCCTGTATAGCCTGCCACAGTGCCTGAAATTCCCAGCCTCAAAGAGTCATTTCTTTGGTTAAATTATCATCCCTGTCCTGAAAGCAAAACCACTTCAAAAACGTTAAGCCATTGTCCCACATATAAATAATGTTGGCTTCATTAACAGTGTGAAATTGTTCATTGGTTTGCATACCAAAATGTCATGGTCCCTGGGAGAACAAGTCACAGAACAGGTAATTCTTAAGGAAGGAGATGGGAAAATTTGGTCTAAATATAAGACAATTGCCAGGAAGGTCATGCCTAGGACAAAGCTCTGTGGTAGAGAGCCTTGAAAAGTACGTACTTGGTTGGGGGCATTGTTGGAGATAAAGGAAAGAAACATTACAAAAGAGAAGTTGAAAGTGAAATAAGGTTAAATTTGACATGGTTCCTGCTACCCTCTACCTAGGTCTAATCCTCATGTTATCTGTTGCTTATAAATTTAAAAGATAGTTAGAGACTTCACATAGTATGAATGCTTGAGGAATGGGGCATTATAACTGAAAGATTTGTTAGTTTAGATTGAAATGTATCATAAAATAAGAGTACCAGTAAATTTGCAGACTGCTAAGAAGGGGTTGATGAGGGACAGAAAGTCAATTCAAAAATTTAAAAAGGAAATGGAAAGAAGAATAAATAATGTAAAAATATTAATTGATTTAATCTTTGAATTGACTTATCCCCATTATCTATCCACTGTCCACAGTAATTTGGCAACAAACTGCTAACTACATTTTATAATATTGCATTAGTTTTCTATTGCCACTATAACAAATTACCATAAGCTTAATGGCTTAAAACACACAAATGTGTTATCTTACAGTTCTGGATAGTCAGAAATATGAAATGAGTCTCACCAGGCTAAAATCAGGATATGAGCAAGGCTGTGTTCCTTTCTGAAAGGTCTAGGAGAAAATCTGTTTGTTTGTTTGTTTGCATTCTCCAGCTTCCAGAGGCTGCTCATATTGTGTGGCTCATGCTCTCTTTCTCCATCTTCAAAGCCAGCAATTTTGTGGCTGTTTGACTCATCTTCCCCCGTCATACATTCTCTGACTCTTCTGCCTCACTCGTCTACTTTTAAGGACCCTTGTGATTACATTGGATATACTTTGATAATCCAGAATAGTCTCTCTATATTAGCGGATTATTAACTTTAATTCCACCTGCAAACTTCATTTCCCTTTGCCATGTAACCTAACATATTTATATTAACATATTAATACCCACAACATTGTGGGTATTAGAATATGGATGTCTTTAGGCATTATTCTGCCTACCACAAAGACAATAAACATGCATTGTCAAACCATGATTAAGACATTATGTTTGTTACACTAATGGAAATGGGTTGACATATTTTAGTCCCAGATAAGCCCACTCAGATTTACACATTTTAACTAAGTACATATATAAGTGACAAACGTTAAACAAAATGATGAAAATGTTTCAAAATAAAGGAATAGACAAAGATATGCCAGGGAATTTTCAATAAAGAAAGAATAAATAGGGTAAGGATATCAACATCAAATTAAGTGGAATTTAAGGCCAAAATCATTAAAATAGAACCTAGAGGTATTCATTTTTTAAACAAATATTTATTAGATGTAACTGTATGGAATGATATGTGAAGCATTTGAGAAAACTGCAGTGACAGTTGTGAAATACAGATTTCTCAGAATTCGAAAAGTAAATAGGCAAAAAATAATACCAAGGATTTGAATAATCTAATTATGAAACTTGACCTAATATTTTGTCAAATAAATAGAATTAGATACTCTAATGCCAAAAACAAAACCGCATTTGCATCTTGTGCCCCTGGACCATTTACAAAATTTATCATGTACTTTGCCACAGGAAAACCTTAATAAATTCTCAAGTGGAAAACTGACAGGTAACATTCTCTGATAAGAATTCTGTAAAGCTAGGAATCAACAATTAAAAGACCAGAAAAAGTAAACAGGAAAAAACTTAGAAGAACCTAAAATACTTTATTTAAGTAATTTTTGGATCAAAGAGGAAATCAAAAGAGCAATTTAAAATTATTTTAAAATAAACAAAAGTGGCATTACTTCCTAAATTATCTAGGGATGTGGCTAAAATCATGATAGCTGCAATTATAAAATATATGTGAGATTTTCAAGACTTTGCACAAAAGATAAATTAAATTTTATTATTTATTTCTTTAAATTCAGTTAATGCTATAAATTTTCCTTTGTGTAAAGAAAGGAAATTTAAAGAATTAACTGAATTTAAAGAAATATTGAAAAAAATCTTTCAACTCAGGAACAGGAAAAGAATATACACATATATATGTCACATAAAAGTATTTGTACAAATGTAATAAAAATATAAGCAAAAATAATTATAAAATTTCAATGTGCAATTAACAAAGCCAAAAGCTGATCTGTAAAAATATGTGTAAAAGAGGCATACTTTGTTCTACACTGAAACATACACTAGTACACTTCCTAAATCCCAAGGATAAAGAGAAAATCTTTCAGGCTTTTTGTCAGAAAAACTGAATCATCTACAAAGAAAATAATGGTTTTCTCATCTATATCATGGAAGCTAGAAGACAGTGGATAGCAACTAGAAATTTCTAAGAGGAAAAGACTGCAAACCAAGTAACTTACTACCCAGTCAAGGTATTGTTCACCCACTTGGGTCAAAGAAAGATGTTTGAGGTCATGTAAGAATTCAAAAAGTATATCACTGTCATACACCAGTGAAAAATATTTGAAAAAAAAATACTCAAACTAAATAATAAATGAATCAGAATGGAGATCTCAAGAGGAGAGAAGAAACAGTGATGGGCAATGGACCTGGCTTTCTGAAAAAGCAATGAAATCTAAATGGAAAGGCAGATTGACTTAAATATCTAAAATAGTATCATTTCAATGTGTGATCAATATAAAAAGTATTAATGAGATATTTTGCATTTTTCTTTTGTGCCAAGTCTTAAAAATCCCACATGTATTTTGTAGATCTCTATTCAGACTAGTCACATTTCAAGTGTTCAGTAGTTACGTGTGGCTAGTGGTTACCGTATTGGACAGCACAAGGGTCTAACTAAATATACTAAACTATCCCAGCAAAACACAGGAGTGAGAGTGAGAAGACGGGAGGAAGTAACAAGATGCAGATGATCTCATGGGCTTAGGGAGAGAAATGAGAAGGATTATAAGAGTGACATTGTAGGGTTAACAATGACAACAAAAGGAAACCACCTGGATGTCCAGCAATAGGGCATTAGTTAAATAATTAATGGTACATTTATAACATACAACATTTAATATTTCCTGAGTTTGAAAGAATGAGTCAGAAGCACATTCTATCTTAAAGAAACATGCATGTTATATTGTTATATAAAACAAACAAGTGTAGTATAATACATGGAATATCCAATTTTCATAAAAGTACCCAGGAAGTTTTTTTTATGTGTCTATTTATATATATTTTTATGGGTCTAGAGAAAGATATGGAAATTCCTTCTCTCTATAGTATCAGTTGCTTTGGACAAGATGGGAGAAGTTAGATAGGGAATTATTCATTAATTTTGTCTTTATGAACAACGTATTATTTTCATTGTAATAATGAATTTGGAGGGGTAATTTCTAAAACATCTTATGCAGTATAAATAAGAGTGACAAAGAGAAATAAACACCAGCAGCTCTTGATGTGTGGAAGGGACTTGACCTCCCTTGATAGAGTCAGACAAAGCCTAAATTGATAGCTTGATTTGATCATTGAAAGAGGGGCATGAGATTAAGGGAAACTAGAGGTAAGTTCTTAAAAAAAAAAAAAAAGTCTGGTTATATAAAGGGCCTTCCTTCCTAAGTGAAGCATGAAACCCAGAACTCATAAGGAAAAAAAAAAATGACAGATTTGACAACATAAAAATTGAATGCCCATAAACAACTGTAAGGGGTGAAGCAATAGGTTGGGAGATAATATTTGGTACATATCAAAATGCAATGTATATGGATAGCACATTCCATATAAAAAGGAAATAATTACACATTACCAATAAACATATGAAATGATGTTCCAATTAATAGAAAGTCAGTATAAACATGTGTAAATCAAAGTGAAATAACTTTTTCTCTCCTAATTTGGCAAAAGGAAAAAGAAAATGATTCATGACATTTACTGTAAGGGTAGGAGGAAGCTGGCACTGTGGGTGGAAATATGAATTAGAACAATTTTTTTGTAAGAATATAAGAAAATTCAAAAAGCACATGCATTGTGACCCAGCAATCAGACTTTGAGGAATTTATCTTACAGAAAGAACAGAGCAAGAGTGTGCAGAAAGATGTATATGTGAAGATGGCCATTGAACATTGCTTATATTAGTAAATACATGGAAACAAGCTAAATTTGTGGTTCTGGTCAAATAAATTATGGTAGCCTCAGACAAAGAAATTCCTTGCAAATATGAAAAAGAATTAAGTAGATCTACATATTCTAACATGGAAAGATATCCATGATATAGTATTGAGAGGACAATTGCAAAACATTATGTATAACATAATCTCAGCCTTGTAAAAACACAAAAAGTGTTTGTGCTTATGTGTGTATGTACTTATATGTTTTCTGCATTTTTCAATCAATAAAGTAAAAACAATAAAAGTATAGTAATATTTCAGTCAGCATGATGTTTAGAGAATGAGGAATTTTGGTTAATCTATATTTTTTTTGATTCAGAATTAACTGCATATTTTTAAATTTCCATCTTTGATTGTTGAAAACCTTTCTAAAATGACTCCTTTTCTACCCCAGTGTGACATCAAGGAAGCATTTTTGAACCTTCATTCTATGACTGATGATTTTTAGTGACTTAAAGTTCATTATTTTGAGTATCGGTTCTGCTTGCCTGGAACCCTAATAATAATGACAATTGCTACATTTATAGAGCCCAGTATTCAAATCCAGTTCTCTGATGCCAAGTTCTTTTCGGTACAGAAAAACCCCTGGTAGCTACCCTCATTGATTAAACCCCTGAAATGAAGTGTTCACTTTTCATTCACTTTTATTTTCTTATAGTAGAAAGCTAGAGGGAAAAAAGTCACTTGGTTGAAATTTTTGGTTTGAGTTTCAATAATTAAAGTTTTGTATAGTCACCATGTAGCTTAAGAAATAGAGCACAGCTAATACCTTTTTGACCCCACTGTATGATCCTTTGAGATCCCAACCCTCTTCCTTCACTTCCCTACTAGATGACCATCATCCTGAAATGTATTTATCATTCCCTTGCTTTTCTTTATAGTTTTGCCATGTATGTATGCATCCCTAAAAATATATTTTTCAGTTCACATGTTTACAAATTTCTTAAATATAATCCTATTGTTTTTCTATGAATTGCTTTTTGTGCTCAGTGTTACATTAGTGACATTCATTCATGTTAATGTACATAGCTCATTTATTTTCAAGGTTATATAACATTCTGTTGAATGACTGAACCATAATTTATTTATCCTGTAATGTTTTTTGTAGACTATCATGGCAAAGCTTTCAATTGATGATAATATCACGTATATCACAAACTGCTAAGAACCGACATGGCCATTGTTATCTATCTGCTCAGTGTTGTAGCGAAAGAAATAGACAAACCAAAGTACCACTATAAGGCATTCAATGAGTATCAGATAAAAGTTTGAATAGGGCACTGTGAGACTATGGAGAGGGCCAGGTTAACTCTGGCTAAAGCAAGCCTTAGAAAAGACATAATTTGAAGTGAGCCTTGAAAAACTGTTACAACTTTCAAGAGGTACATATGAGGAAGTATGACTTTCTATGCAAAGAATCACTGAAGCAGCAAATAGGAACATAGGACAATATTCAGACAATGTTTAGCATAGATGTGGCTGGAGTGTAGGTGCCCGAAGGTCTGGCTTACCAATTCTAAATGGGAACAGATCTGTAATCAAATTCTAGCTCCATTTTTTAAAACATTGCCCATATTACTTAACATGGCAGGTTACTTGACCTTGTTCTCTCACCTGTAAAGTGAATAATGCCTACCTCTCTAAGCCATTGTGATGACTATATCTTTAAGGGAAAAATATATAGATAGGTCTTAGCACAGTGTCTGGCACAAAGTAGGCACTTTCTGAATGTCAGTTCCCTTCTCTTACTTAACACTGACTTGAATAAGGCCTCTTTCACTTTTGTTTCTTAAGGAATTGAATGGGTAGGGCAATAGATAGTAAATTTTTTTGTAATTTCTCTTTAGGCTCAGAGCCTCACTCTGACATTTCTTTGCTTTTGTTAGAAAACTGGTTACTCTCTGGCTCAAATTTGCAGCATCGCTGGGCACGGTGGTTTGCCCTGTAATCCCAACACTTTGGGAGGCCAAGGCAGGTAGATCACCTGAGGTCAGGAGTCAAGACAAGCCTGGCCAATATGATGAAACCCTGTCTCTACTAAAAATACACAAATTAGCCAGATGCAGTGGCACATGCCTGTAGTCCCAGCTACTCAGGAGACTGAGGCTGGAGAATCCCTTGAACCCGGGAGGCTGAGGATGCAATCAGCCGAAAGCATGCCACTGCACTCTAGCCTCAGTGACAGAGCCAGACTCTGTCTCAAAAAAAAAAAAAAAAAGAATTCGGCATCTTTTTTGTGTTGTCTTCCTCTAATTCCTATTTGCAAATATCAATTTCTGTACTCCAGAGATAGCCCAAGGTAGGATATGAAGCTCAGGCCAGGGAGTCTGGGTAGAAGAGGAAGAATGTAGAGAAGGTTTCTGCTTGTTTAACCTAAGCTAAGAAACCAGCATTAAGAACAGAGCTTGAAATTGAGTCCACATCTTATGAGCTAGATGTTCCCTTTCTATTTCATATCTAGGCACAGAGCTTATGTCAGAGTGCAGAGAATTCTAAGCTTATAGATCACCTGGCTATCATGGAAGAGTGATGAGCAAATAATAGCCAAGTGGCTTTATTTCACTCGATAAAGGTGAGATAAGCAAATAAGCCAGTGAATATACTAAGAAGGAGCAGAAAGTTGCACAGAAAAATGAATGAATTAGACACGGATGTCCATAGTCAAATTATATCAGGAGGCAGCAAAAAAGGAGTGACCAGCTGGCAGAGCAAGCACATAAACAGGACATATTGGAGTTAAAGAGATGAGAAGATTAAAAATCTATAGGAGGAATTTATCACAATTCTATTCAGTTCAATAGATAATTATCAAGCACTGATTGTGAACCAGGCTTTCTTTGGTCCTGAGGATGTGGAGGTGATATGGTGAAGGAGAGTTTAAAATCTAAGTCAAGAAATGAGAACCAGAAATTCTGTGTAGGGTTAAGGAATGAGCTACAAACATTCATTAGCAGAGACCTGATCATGAAGATACTTTCCTAATTCATCTCCAGACCACCTTTTTTGATACTTGTATTAGTCAGAACTCTGACAATGAATGATGGTAGCCCAACTCCAACTAACTTAAGAGAGAGGGAAAAAAAGGTTTTTTGGCTCAAGCAACCAACAACAAGGTGGAACACAGTCTTAGCAAAAATTGGAGCACAGGTTGGAATCATGGACTGGAACACTGTCAAGACTCCCTCTTATGCCTAGCTCTCTCCGCAGGCCAGCGTTATTATGTATAAGATGGACAGCTGGCTAGCGCTGACTGCTCTGGGCTGTCAACCTTGTAGCCTAGCTAACTAAAAGGAAAGAGATACTCTTCTACCTGCTTTCAGTAAACATTTTAAAAATTAAGAAAATCTGAGAACGAACTTGGATTGGCCTAGCTTATTTCCCATACCAATATCTGAACTAATCAGTGGGAACAGGGAGGTGGTGTCTTGGTCTGTTCTTAGTTTGCTTTATGCTGCTACAAAAGAATACCATAGACTGGATAATTTATAATGAACAGGAATTTATTGGCTCACAGTTCTGGAGGCTGGGAAATCCAATGGCTAGAGCTGTCTTTTTGTGTCATCACATGGCAGAAGGGCAAACATGAGGAGTGAAGAGGTGGAGAGAAAGAAACAGAGACAGAGAGAGAGAGGGGGCGAGAGAGCGACAGAAGGGGGGCGAACTCACCATTTTATAATGAGCCTACTCCTGTGGTAACAAGCTAACAAACCCATTCCCACAATAATGGCATTAATCCAGTCATGAGGATGAAGCCCTCATCATGACCCAATCACGTTTTAAAGTTCCCATGTTTTAATACTGTTACAATGGCAATTAAATTTCAACATGAGGACTGCCTTTAATCACAGCACTTTGGGAGACCCAGGCAGGAGGATAACTTGAACCCAAGAGTTTGAGACCAACCTGGAAAGCAAAGTGAGACCCCCATCTCTACAAAAATTCTTTTAAAAAATGTTGTCAGGCATAGTGGTGTGCATCTGTGGTTCTAGCTACTAGGAAGGCTGAGATGGGAGGATCACTTGAACCCAGGAGGTTGAGGCTACAATGAGCTCCAGCGGGAGTGGCAGGGCATGATCCCATCTCAATAAGAAAAAAACAATTTAATATGCATTTGGGAGAGGAAAAACATTCAAACCATAGCAGGTGGGGAAGTATGATTGCCTCAGACTGGATCAGGTGTCCACCTTTTAAGCAATTGTGGCAAAGACTGCAATACAAAGGTAGGAGCTTCTTTTCAGATTACAAGTCTAAAATGGGAGTACGAAGAATGGTTTATTTCAAAGCAGTGAGATTGCAGTATGTACATGGTCACTGGGGGAATCGCTGTGAGCCAGTCATTCCACCATGTGGCAGTTCTTGTGCAGAGGTCTCTCCAAACATGAATGGTCTAGAGATACTGAAAGTAGGGACGTGTATTTGGAAGCACCAGGCTAAAATGGAGAACACATATGCACTTGGCATAGCAACAGATTCTTGACAGGCAGTCCTGAAGCATCTCAAGCCTTTGGTTGTTCTCTATTGCCAATAGAATAAATCCTGAAATAATTATTGTTTTAGGTCCTTCAAAATCTTTTTTCCAGTATTTTCTCCCTTTTTTCCCCTCTATGTGAACCTTCTAAACCAGCCAGACTTGACTATTTACTCAGCAAAGCATTCCGTGCTGAAGCTACACTCATGCAATTATCAGTACTCCAGATATGGCATCTTTATTATTTTTGGTGTTCTTCTACTATCATCCTTGCTTAAAATGCTTTTGAGATGCACTACTATATTCAACAAATATTTATTTATGCTTCTGTGCATGCAAAGATTTTCTGGACACTGGTTATACAATGATGAACAAGACAGACATGGTTCCTGCCCTCAGAGAATTTCCTTTTTTTTTTTTTTTGAGGCAGAGTCTTGCTCTGTCACCCAGAATGGAGTGCAGTGGCATGATATTGGCTCACTGCAGCCTCTACCTCCTGGGTTCCAGTAATTCTCCTGCCTCAGCCTCCTGGGTAGCTGGGATTACAGGCACATGCCTCCATGCCCGGCTAATTTTTGTAGTTTTAGTAGAGACACGGTTTCACCATGTTGGCCAGGTTGGTCTCAAACTCCTGACCTCAGGTTATCTGCCCACTTCGGCCTCCCAAAGTGCTAGGATTACAGGTGAGAGCCACCACACCGGGCTGAGAATTTGCATTTTGGTAAGAGTAGAGAGTTACTATGTAATTATAAAACTGATCCTAAAATTGTGATGTGATGATTGTGATAAGTACTCCAGAGAAAGAAGGACCTAATCTGGTCTTGATGGTCAAGAAAGTGAGATGAAATCAAAGATCAGAAATAATTAACCAATGAAGAGATAGAAAGGGCAGGAAGGAGAAGAGGGAACAACATACACAAATGTCATAAGGTGAAGAGCAAGATGGAATATTTGAGAAAACTGGAAGATGTATATGTTGCAGAAGCAAGAGGGTGAGTGGCCAGAGAAGTACACAGGGAACCAAATAACATATGACTTTGTAAAGCATGCTAAAGATTTTGATATTTATCCCAAATGTAATGGGAATATATTGAAGAGAGGTGATATGATTAGTTTTTGGCATTCTGTCTGGTGGCACTGCAAACAATATTAGATGGAAGGATACCAGTTAGGTTGTTGCAGACATTCAGGCCAGAAATTATTGAATGTGAAAATGGAAAAAATTTGATAGGCTCAAGCTACAGTTAGAAGACAAAAATGATGGTATATTGGCCAGGTGTGTGTTGACTCAGGCCTGTAATCTCAGCACTTTGGGAGGCCGAGGCGGGCGGATCACCTGAGGTCAGGAGATGGAGAACAGCCTGACTAACATGGAGAAACCCCATCTCTACTAAAAATACAAAATTAGCCGGGCATGGTGGCACATGCCTGTAATCCCAGCTACTCAGGAGGCTGAGGCAGGAGAATCACTTGAACCCTGGAGGCTGAGGTTGCAGGGAGCCAAGATCGCACCATTGCACTCCAGCCTGGGCCACAAGAGTGAAACTCCATCTCAAAAAACAAAAAAATAAAATGTAGTATTTTATGTTGTGTTGAATATGGGGGGTGACTCCTAGGTTTCTGGGCTGTGCAAATGAAAATAGATGATACTTATATTCACAAACAGGCAATGGCAAAAGGAGGATCAGTCTGGAGGCAATGGTAATCAAGTTAGCTGTGGACATTTTTAAAAATGTAAGGCATCTTTTAAATATCTAAATGACAAGTGAATAGTTGGGTATACAACCTGGAGAACAGTACTGGAGTCTACACTCTTCCCTCTGCTCATTTAAGCCTTACCCATTCATCAAATCCTAGCTTAATCTACCAATTCCACAAGATGTCACTGACCCATTTTATCCCTCTTCACCACCAACAGCTATACATGTAGTAAGAGATCATTTTATCTGTAACAAAGTGAATGCATAGCCTTTCTGCCACTTAGACAATATTAGAGGCAAAAGACATTAAATACAAACAAAATTGGATTTGAATTTTGACTTCATCTCTTACCAGCAAAGGTGACCATGGCCAAGTATTTTAACCTCTTCAAAGTCAGTTTCCTTGCTTATCAATACAAGATAGTAATAATACATGCCTCAGGAAGCCATTGTTCAGTATTAAATGCAGAATGTACGTAAAGTGTATAGCACAGTGTTTGCCACATAAGCACTAGAATAACTATTATTTATTGTTGCTGTTATGACTATTATTAATTTTGTGGAGATGGAAAAATACCATAATTACCTAGGACAAGCAGTGGCTATGATGACGTGGCAAGTTAGTGAATACAAAAACTGGTAAAAGCATATGCCTGTTTCTCCATGCATTATAGCACAGTAATATTTTTCATTATTCTCTACTTCAGAAAGCAGTCATAAATTTGTTGTCTTTATTTTTGGCTGGAGATTGGTCTCTGGTTTTAGAGAACATTCCACTGGAGCCAATCTCTTGTGTTTCAAAAAGCATAAATTAAGGTGTTGCTAAAACTCACAATGTGAGAATTGTTTGCACATGTATATATATATATATATATGTGTGTGTGTGTGTATATATATATATATATATATATATATATATATATAGAGAGAGAGAGAGAGAGAGAGAGAGAGACCTATGTACCTATTAATCATTTTTATCAAGAAGACCCATTGTTCATGGTATGTACCACATATTGGTCATTATGTTGCCGGCAAGTAAAAAGAAATTACCCACTTAACAGGAGAGAAAGACATTAACTCTTCAAACTAGTAGGGGGTGCTTTTATTAAATTACCTCCTCCAGTTAGTTGCCTTAATGGTACCCTAGTTTCCACACACTGATGCATGTTTGAGCAGTAAGTAGTTTTCTGCCACCCTTGCCAAGAGAACTAGGGTATCTCTTTTTTTAACATGAAGAGCTTGAGGAGGGAGTGTGAAAGTTTGGCCTTTCCTTTATATTAGTAAAATATTCATTTATGGAATCACTATGCAAGTGTATATAAAAGTATAGTAGATATAAATTACTACCTCTATTTATAAAAATCCAGTATCTCTTTTAAGTGAATGGTAATAGTAAGAAAAAAGTTATGATCAATGTTTTTCCAACTTTTACATTCCAGTGCATCCAATTTTATACTTTTTTTAGTGATTTTTTTTTCTTTTTGAGACAGAGTCTCACTCTGTTCCCCATGCTAGAGTGCCGTGGGGCGATCTTTGCTCACTGCAGTCTCCACCAACCAGGTTCATGCTATTCTGCCTCTGCCTCCCAAGTAGCTGAGATTACAGGCGCCCACCACTAAGCCCAGCTAATTTTTTGTGTTTTTAGTAGAGATGGGGTTTCACCATGTTGGTCAGGCTGGTCTCCAACTCACGACCTCAGGTTATCCACCCACCTTAGCCTCCCAAAGTACTGGGATTACAGGCATGAGCCACCACACCCAGCCTATTATTTCTGTTTTTCAAATAAAGCAACGAAGGCTCAATTAGAGATTAAATAAATTGTCCACGGCCACACAGATACCAAGTGGCAATGCTAACTTGGAACAATTTTAACACCATCCTAATGACCTCATGCAACATATGAACTTATAAGTAGCACACTGAAATTCACAGCTTAGGTTGTCATTTGTGCAATGTGCATGTGGCGGATGCTAGGACTTCCTGCTTCTTGCCTCCCAGGTTTCACTCAGCTCACTGCTGTCTCCATCTGGATTTCCACCACCAGCTGCCAAAATACTTGGAGGGATATAGCAGCCAAGAGACAATGGGCATTTCTTTTGTCACTGACAGTATAAAAAGAGACCCTTAAACTATGCATGTATTATTAATAGCTCATTGTTCTATATGAGTTTAATGCATTTTGTACCTCCTTCTGAAGTATTATTCCACTCTGTACTAATTCCTATGGATTAACTTTACCCGCATCTTGTCACTTTGACTCATTGAAAACAACAGTATTTTAGAGTATATTCTGTGCTTGCAGACAACACAAACAACATCTGTGTCTGCAGGCGGACAAATAAAAGCAAACATTGGCCTCTCTTGTGTTTAGTTCCCTAGCACAGAGCAGCTGCCTTGAGGAGAGTTTTGAAATTATTTAACAACATTAACAAAGATGAGAGGAATAATATTCACTGGGAAATGTGTGTTGGGGTATTACTTCAGCATGTTAACACCCAGCTAGAGGAAGCAATCAGATCAAATTTGGGGGGGCATTTCCTGTTTACAAGGTAGTATTATCACCTCATGCTAAATAGACTGAGCCTAAATCTGTGATCTACATTAAGAGTTTTACATGTGTCACAGTATTCAGAGAAAGGCTGTGAGTTGAGAATATTCCACAGCTTCTGATAAAATGTTTGGGAACATTTTTCTTTATTTTAAATTTATCAAGGAGGTATGAAATTAGATAAAGGCTTGCTTCTCTTTAGCTCACACACTATCATTTAGTGCTAACACTGCAGGCAATTTCTGCAAAATGCATTTTCCAAAACCTCTTAAAGCTAGAAAGCAAATGCAAACAGCAACAATAACATTAGTACTTTTGAATTGTAAACTTATATTATCCAAATCCTTATTAACATTGCCCCAAACACTTAACCTGAACAATCAAATTAATGTTTCAGTCATTTAAAAAACAATGGACAATCTATATACATGAATGCATATTCCTTTCACACATTTTGGAAGGATGTGCAGGTAAAGCAATCTATGAGGATTGCCCAAGGACATTAATGATATACAGGACAGATGTAATATGAGTCTACACAATGCATGAAACAATTGACTCCATTTGGTCCCCAAATCATCACCTTGGGGGGAAAATCACAAAGAGCCAAATAGTGATTTGATATTATATAGACAAAACACATGCTTGGCTGAATTTTCACTTTTGACATAGTCACTTGGGTTTGTCACTGGTTCCAAGGTTTCTTCTAGGCACAATTTAAGGTAGATGTGTTCCTTTTGTTCATCCACTGTCTGTCACTCTCTCCCTTCCCATATTCAGCATCCATTACTTTTGCCATTGTCACTTCCTTTTCCATATTTCTAGCTCCATTTGTTTTTGCTTGCTTTCTTGTTCAGATGTTCCTATTCGTGGCCAATTGCCTAAGAGCACAGCACTGTGTTAGCAAATTTGACAAAGTTAAGCTACGTTTAGTATACTTTCTCTTCCCTGACTAATGCCAAATTATATATATAATATATATAGAAAGAGAGAGAGACAGGGACTTGCTGTGTCACCCAGGCTTTGCAGTGCAGTGGTGGGATCACAGCTCACTGAAGCTTTGACCTCCAGGGCTTAAGCCATCCTTCTGCCTCGGTCTCCCAAGTAGTTGGGACTACAGTTGTGTGTCACCACGCCCAGCTAATATTTTAATTTTTTATAGAGACGGGGCCTCACTTTGTTGCCAAGGCTATTGTCAAATTCGTGAGCTCAGGTGATCTTCTTGCCTCCACCTCCCAAAGTTCTGGGACTACACACATGAGCTACTGCACTTGGCTTATAATTTTAACAGAGCACTTCAACCCATAGTTTTCATGCCCTCAGTCATTGTGTTATTCAATAAGCATTCATGGAACACCTATGGTGTGATAGACACTGGTAAGATCCAGGCAGATTAGAGAGAAGGAAAAAGATATGTTCTCTTCCCTTGAAGGCTGACAATCTATTGCAGACATGGAAATGATGACAGGACAAGGAAGTAAGTAAGTGTCATGATAGATCTATACATAAAGGACTATGGAGTCCAAGCAAAGTGAGGGACTCACTCTGTAAGACTGAGACAGGCTCCAGAGAAGTGATATTTTGAGTTTCATCTTAAAGGATGAATGCACCTCTGTTCAGTTAAAAAGTGAATAAGAGTTTCTAGCACAGAGAAGTGTGTGTTCAAAGGCAAAGACAAGTGCAAAGGAATAATGAATTTAAAGGCCAGCAAACAGTTGTCTGCATCTATACTGTTGGTGTAGGGGTAGGAATAGAAGAACCAGTGAAGTAGGATGGAGCCAGTTTGTAAAGGGCCTTATATACTATACTAAGGAATTGGACCTTGCTTGGTCTTAGATTATATCCCATGCTGTTTACTATTCCTGTATGTTAGGGCTCCAGAATCATTAATCCGAACACAAATAACTGAGTTTACATTTTTTTTTTTTTGCATACATCTGCAAAGCAGCCTGGAAATTTGCTAGCTGTGAGTTTTAATCCAGAATGTAAGAGCATTCATTTAACTAGAAAATATTTATTAACCACCTAATGTAGCAAGCAGTGTTCCAAGTATCAGAGAAAAAGCAATGAACCAAACAGACAAAAATCCCCACCGTCATGGAACTCATATTCTAGTGGGAATAAATTTGTAACAACTGTGCTCGGTAAATATTTGGTATCAGAATCACACAGATTTTCATATGTGTATTTATCTATTGTCTGTGCATTTCATCTGGGTATTAACTCAGGTTCCTCCAGAGGGTCAGCAAAATTGAGAATATGAAAGCAGTGACAAATAGGAATTTAGCTTCTTCCATCAGACTGAAATCTCCTAGGTGAAAACCATGTCAATGGTTTCTGTGTACCGTATCCTCCATTTGAGGGAAGTTGAGGACCCTGGGAGGCTATGCTGAGATATGCCACATTTGTTCCTATTCTAAGTGTTCACTTTTCTTCTCAAAACGTTTTTGGCTAAATACTTGGAAACTTAATATCCTGACAGAGGGAATAAGAAGGGAGAGAGCAAGAAAGAGGGATGGAGAGAGGGTTAGGGACAGAGGTTTATTTTGTGGGGGAGAAGAGCTCTTCTAGTCAACCCATAGCCCGCCTGCAACAATGTAATCACCACATACTTTAGAGATGGGGAGGTGTGGTGGGGTTGGGGGGAGAAAAATTGAATTACTCCACAGTTTAGCTCTAAAATTATAACACTGCTCTACTTCATGATGTATAATCAATAAATAAAAGTCCAGTCTTGAAAGGGTGTGCTATATAAATGCCAAATAATATTCACTTTGAAAATTCCAAATCTGGGTAGGGTTATTTAAAAACAGTCCACTTGTGAACAGTTTAATTTTAGCATTGGGCTAAAATTACAAAGAGATAACTTTCATTCATCTAGGAAATCAGTTTTATTTCTTAGCCTACATAAAATTCAAATGGGGCTTAGGAGAGGTGTGAACAGAAAGCTGACTGAAAAGGCCATTTTTAATTATAATTATTCATGTAATAAAATTAAAATATATATCATCTACTGTTATATTAAAAATATCACTAGATTCCAAGGGTACCTTTCAATATAAACCTCTTTTTAATAAGAATTAGTAAGGCTGGTCGTGGTGGCTCACGCCTGTAATCCCAGTACTTTGGGAGGCTGAGGTGGGTGGATCACCTGAGGGCGTGAGTTGGAGACCAGCCTGACCAACATGGTGAAACCCTATCTCTACCAAAAATATAAAAAACTAGCTGGGCATAGTGGCAGGTGCCTATAATCTCAGCTACTCAGGAGGCTGAGGCAGGAGAATCACTTTAACCCGGGAGGTGGATATTGCAGTGAGCCAAGGCAACAAGGGCGACACTCTATATAAAAAAAAAAAAAAAAAAAAGGAACAATAACAACCTTTCTCTGAGGGCTACTCTGAGGATTAAATGAAATAATATATTTTTCAGGACTTGGTACATGGGGGATGCTAAATTCATGGAGGCCAAGCTACCAAGGAACATGTAGTGTTACATATTAAAAAAGAAGAAGAAAGTAAATCCAAATATTAATGTAACATCTTCTTTTTTAAATTTTACTTTAAGTTCTGGTAAAATGCACACATATGTTTATTGCAGCACTGTGTACAATAGCAAAGACTTGGAACCAACCCACATGTCCATCAATGATAGACCAGATAAAGAAAATGTGCCACATATACATCATGGAATATTATGCAGCCATAAAAAAGAATGAGTTTATGTCCTTTGCAGGGACATGGATGAAGCTGGACACCATCATCCTCAGCAAACACAGGAACAGAAAACCAAACACTGCATGTTCTTATTCATAATTGGGAGATGAACAATGAGAACACATGGACACATGGAGGGGAACATCACACACCAGGGCCTGTTGGGAGGTGGGGGAAAGGGGAAGGAGAGCATTAGGACAAATGCCTAATACAGGTGGGGTTTAAAACCTAGTTGATGGGTTGATAGGTGCAGCAAACCACCATGGCACATGTATACCTATGTAACAAACCTGCACACTCAGCACATATATCCCAGAACTTAAAGTAAAATAAAATAAAATAAAATAAAATAAAAAGATGCTAAATTCATGTTCAGATTTACTTTCTTCTTTTTTTAATACGTAAAACTGCATTTTGGTAGCTTAACCTCCATCCATTTGTACCCCAGGACTGGGGAACGTGTGCTTTGAAATCAAAACTAGCTGGTTCAAGTGATTACATCTAAAACCTTATACTTAGTCAGTTGTAAGTAAATATCCTGGTAACTGAGATAAGTTTCCCACCTTCCACAGCTAATGGAGAATGGCCTTCCTTTCTAAATAAAATTTTGTAATGTTATGGACTGTAATATAAATACCACTCTCAAAATAATTGTATTGGTTCAGATCTTATACTTCAGAATGAGGTCAAGACTGACCCTGGTTACAAGAGTATATGACTACTATGCTAGTGTTTGTATCTAAAAACCCATTCTGCCATTGACTATATGTACTACGCCACTAAAGAGTCTTTGTAGAAAGTAATGGTAAACAAATGGTACATTACCAACCTCCTATTGCTGAGAAGTAGATTTTGAGGGTTTTTTAAATAGTAGGATTTCATTTGCACTGAGTTAACCATATCCTCTCATCTAGTCTTCTTTGAAACAAATAACATGCATTCAACCAGAATGAATAGCCAGGATTATGAGAGAAATCTGTAGCTATGGGATAAAACAAAGGCAACTAGACTGTTAAAGTGGAAATGGCAAATATATGTCACTGACAAATATGTGTCACTGACATCATTGAGTCCACCTAATCTGTCATGATACTTTATCATTGAACCCAGATTGGTGCTTGAATCTTTCCTGCCAGATTAAGATTAAACCCCATTTGTTGGTCATGTTTACATTAGTCTGTAATAATCTAAGCATTCAGGATTTTGGTATCCAGAATTTAAGCCTTTCTGATTCCCTTGGAATAAAAGCAAAATGGCAGACAAGTTGAGATAAATTTATCTGTTCATTTCCCTCACTGATGGCGGTGTGTGAACACAGATTGGTTTTTCTGTTTTATCAATCTTGCTGATTTGTTTCATTGCTCCCAGTGTTTTACTTGGACATTTCAATTAGGCAAGCAGAAAACATTCTTGTCACCCCCCTATATTTTCTAGAAACATCTTTATTGAGGTAAAATTGACATACAATAAACTATATATAGAGTATACAAGTTGGTAAATTTTACATATGTATATATGCATTAAAACATTACCACAATCGTCACGGTGAACCAACCTACCATCCCTAAAAGTTTCCTTTCACTGCTTTATAATGCCTATACCCTTCACTCCCCACACACCCCAACCCAGGCAACAACTAATCTGCTTTCTCTCACTATATATAAGTTGTCATTTTCTGGATACTTACATACCTGGAAGCACACAGTATGTAGACTTTTTCTTTGGCCTCTAACTCAGCATAATTATTTTGATATTTATTTATGTCATTGTATTTATTAATAGTTCATTCCTTTTTATGTCTCAGTAGTATTCTATTGTATAGATGTACCAGAGTTTGCATTCATTTGCTTGTTGATGTTTCTCGTTTCCAGCTTTTGGCTCTTACAAATAAAGCTGCTATGAACATTCATGTACAAATCTTTATAAGAACCTATGATTTCATTTATCTGTGGTAAATATTGAGGAGTGGAATAGTTAGATCATATACTAAGTGTATATATAATTTTATAAAACAGGAAGATATCTAGGGCCAACATTGATCTGCACCCACTTAACACAGCTTAATAGCAAGACCCAAAAGGATAAAAATGTTGCCAAATAATTTAACCACACACTAGAACAAAGCTTGATACACATATATATCAGACAGTCCCCAACTTACAATGGTTCAGCATAAAAATTTCTGACCATATGATGGTTTAAAAGCTATACACATGCAGTAGAAATAATACTTGGAGTACCCATACAACCATTCTGTTTTTCATTTTCAGTATAGCATTCTATAAATTACATGAGATATTCAACACTTTATTATAAAGGCAGCCTTTGTGTTAGATACTTTTGCCTAACTGTAAGCTAATGTAAGTATTCTGAGCACCTTTAAGGTAGGCTAGGCTAAGCTATGATAGTCAGTGGATTAGGTGTATTAAAGGTATTTTTGATTTACAATATTTTCAGCTTACAATGGGTTTATTAGAATGTTACCCCATTGTAAATTGAGGAGCATCCATCTATGAATTCAAAACCCGTTTTGAGTGTTCTATTCAATGTCCATGAATTACGAGGTTTTCCACTCTGAGTGTTGGAAACAGCAACTATTTCCAGCCCTCTTTTAGATTCAGAAGTTCTTTTATTCCTTTCAGATGGCTTTTTCTCCATTCTCAGATGATTTTCTTGCATGCATGTGCTGTCCAGAATGCAGGTGAATAAGCAGGGGGCACCCTCTGAAGATCTACGGAGTTCTCTCTCTGTGAAGTTCTCTCTTCTCTGATACTCTCTACTGCAAACTCTAGCTATCTTGGGCTTCCCACACGACCAGCTTAGTCTTCTCAGCTCAGAGAGACTACCAGGCTCTACCTGTGATTCCCCTCCTTGTCCTGAGGCCTAGAAACTTTTAAAGGGTTTACCTAATGTGTTCTCTATCTCAGGGATTGTTGTCCTTCATTACCTGTCGCCCAATGCCTAAAAACAGTTGTTTCATGCATTTTGTGTGGCTTTCCTTGTTGTCATTTAAGGCAGGAGAATACATTAGGTTCCTGTCACTCTGTCTGCAAGTGGGAGTCTTCTCCAGAATTTGATGTTTTCCTCTGAATGAAATTCATTCAAATTTGCAAGTTCCTGATGAGTGTCCAAAAAGTTATTTCCTCAATCTTTCCCAACCTGGAAAATTTCTTTATTTTCTTTTTCTTTCTTTCTTTCTTTCTTTCTTTCTTTCTTTCTTTCTTTCTTTCTTTCTTTCTTTCTTTCTTTCTTTCTTTTTCTTTCTTTTGTTTTTTCTTTTCCTTTCTTTCTTTCCTTCTTTCTTTCCTTCCTTCCTTCCTTCCTTCCTTCCTTCCTTCCTTCCTTCTTTCTTCTTTCTTCTTTCTTCTTTCTTCTTTCTTCTTCTTTCTTTCTGATGAGGTCTCATGCTGTCACCTAGGCTGCTTGGAAATTTTCTTTCTTTTCTTTCTTTCTTTCTCTTTCTTTTCTTTCTTTCTTTCTTTCTTTCTTCTTTCTTTTTCTTTCTTTGTTTCTTTTTCTTTAAGTCTCATACTGTCACCTAGGCTGCAGTGTAGTGGTGCAATCATAGGTCACTGAAGGCTCAAGTGATCCTCCTACCTCAGCCTCCCAAGTAGCTAGGACTACAGGCACATGCCACCACACATGGCTAATCTTTTTTTTAATGGAGACAGTCTCGCTTTATTGCTCAGTCTGGTTTTAAACTCCAGAGCTCAAGCAATCCTCCCACCTTGGCTTCCCAAAGTGCTGGGACTACAGTCAAGAGCCACCCACATCCAGCCAGAATCTCTTTTCTCTATCCCTGAAAATTTTTTTAGTGACATTTTCTGAGTTCCTGGAAACAGGCTGTCAAAAGAGCTACATACTCACTCCAGGGCATTCTATAAACTTAGGGATATGGCATGAAACTGGTTGATGAGAATGACAAAAGAAATTTCTATTCAAGCTAGCTTAAAGATGGTCCTTTACCAAGTCTTTGTGACTAGTTTCAATAACATTTCCCCAGTTCTACACCCTAGAGTACATTTCTGAAGATTTTTAACAGGCAGTTATTTCCCAATTCATTATACCAAAAAGTATAGTGAAGAAAGCTTCTTCTGTGTGACTGTTTCAGTCAGAAGATGATACTGAGTACTTATTCTACATTAGTCTAATGTTATAAATTGTATTTTCCTGAATTCAAAGCCAATGGGCTGCTGTCTTTCTCTTCTTGCCAAATTTGTGGAACATCTGTTATTGAAAACACACAGCTAATTTACCAAAATAACAATTTTTCAATTTGCATTAGTAGGCATTGTTTTATGTTAAGCAAAACCACCTCAAATGTGTCAGATTTGGGTTCAAGATGTTAACCCTTTAAAGAGTGGTTCCATGTTAACTATTAATTTTTAAAATATGGTATTTAGGGTCCTTTGCCTAGAATTCTTCTAAGGCTTGAGGAGATGGCAATACAACCTTAGAATGTAATTTATTCTGCAATTCATGATGGACGCTGGCTCTAGTGCACCGTTCTATCTTGGCATTTTTACTCATTCATCACAAAGTAAATGCTTACAGAGAAGTGAAGAATGTTACAGAAATAATATTGCTTGCCTTTACAAGTATGTGTTTGAAGCACTCACAAGTGCCTTTAATGGTTATTTAACTCTAGCTCATTGATCTCACTTCTCTAGATAGAATTGTGCAGCAGATTAATGTAGTTTAAAATTTCAGACACATACACATACACACACACACCTTGACAAAAGAGCTCAACATACTTAGTGAGCATAATGGAAATACACAAGTATACCTGGAAGACCCACAATGGGCAATAAGGATGCAGGTTCCAAAGTATTATGAACAGCCAGAAAATTGGGCCAACACATGTAAGAAATGAGAAATTTTTAGGGCCATTGAGCACCATGCATTTTCAGTGTTCAGTAGCCCTGAAAATTTCTCATTTTGGCCAGGAAGTCTCTGTCTCATTCGAAATGTTGAAATAAAGGGAACATGCACAGGTTCTCATTGATCTAAATTTCTGTTGAAGTCCAGGACCTCCCACCATCTTTTCTAGTCCTTTATTCTTTTTCCAGACCCTTATTACAAAGACTGTAGAGATAGCATCCAATTTTTGTCATTGTAGTGGTAACCGCTGAGCTAGCTTCAAAACAAGTTCTCCCATCTTGTGAGAATATAGCCTAAATGGAGCTGTTCACTAAGGTGAAAATTAGTTTAAGGAAATAGCAGTTGCTTCTTCCCACATCAAATTCTCTTCCTCTTGTTAGATTGCTGAAGGATATTTTAATCTCTCTCTAAATATGATTGGAGTTTGTTTTGATTTCTTCCAGGTTTCTACCTCATCTTCTTTCTTTCTGAGTTTCTGCTATAATTCTGTGTCCTCTGATTTGAGCCATTTTTACAGATTTTCAATTCATTGTACTTCTGAGAGCATCCTTTTTTGATATTAACGTAGCCTTTTAACTGCATTCTAGGATGTCTCCAGTTAGCCAGTATTGGTCACAAAGCATGAATGTTTCTACTTCAAGCTTTTAACTCTGCCCAGATCTGTTGCCATGCTTTTCAGTATACTGACAGATGGAGAAATCTTGAAAATTAAATAAGGCATAATTAGTAGGTCCTGAGTGCCGAGATAATGGGTGCATTTGAAACTGTCAAGGGGAGATTAGGCTCCAGGAAGCTTAGTTATTTTATTTAAGTCCTTTTATAACCCCAGGCTCCAGTCTTGCACGTGGGAGCATTCCATCTCTCATTCCTGTGCCCCAGAAAAAGCTGATGAGCCCTCAGCAGAAAAATAAAAGTTAGGTTTGGACAATGTGTCTTTATTACTTAGTAGTCATTAGGGACTTAAAAAAGGCTCTGTGTGGAACTTCCCAAAGGACATGACAAGGCCCTGTTAACTCACTCTGATCACTGCCTAGTGTAGTGCTGTACATTTGATAAAACATTTTCATGAAGAGAGGAGGAAATTAAATTGAACTAATTTTCTAAGACTAAGAAAAATCAGAGGAGACTATTTTGTTTTGATTTCTTTACTTGAAATTGAGTGGGTGTTCAGTGAAGCTGTGTTTAAGTAAACTTACTTGAACTGATTTAGTTAACAGTTTGATACCGTTTTCTTTTTAAAGCCCTCAAACTGAGAAATATAAAATGGTACCCAGTAGTGAAAATTATTTGCCTGTTAGCTGGTATTACTCACTTCTTTCTCTCTGTATTTCTTGATAAAGATTGTAATAATCCATTGCATTTTTCCCCGGAGCCAGTAATGAATTATTAGTGGGTCAGTAATATTTTTTAATTGTGTGAATTTTATTCATTATGTTTCCAATAGCCATGTTGTAAATGGATAATTTTATATTTTGTGAGTAACGATTTACTCAGTTGCTTTTTTACATTTTAAATTTTAGATACTCTATTTCTCTATCAATAATCTTGCAATTCATAGTAGATACATAGGCTCTATCAATACTTTAACATGGCATGAATTATAATTATGGCACAAGATCTTATTTAACTAATATGTACTATATCCTTCACAAAGAAGGATAAATGGCACCTTGATTTCATAAAACTACTAACTCTTTTCCCATTTGAAAGCATTGACGATTACACATGTTAAACAACATGTTCAGGTTATAATTATAGAATTTTAAAGCAAGTCAGTTACCTAGAGATTTATTTCTAATTGGATTCATACATCTTACAAATGAGAAAACTGTGGTCCCCCCAAAATGTTAAGTGACTTATCCAAAAATCACATGGCTAATTAATAACACTTGCCTCTGCATGTAATCTATAAGGGTTGTTATGAGTCACAATAATTAAAGCTAATAATTCTATCCCCTCCCCCCTCTCTTATTTTGGAAATAGATTATACTCTTTAAAAGTTATATCCCAAGTTTCTCAGGTCATGGTTAAAATTAATCACACTTCTTGACTTCCAATTACTTATTTGGAGTGTAATGCCTTAAAGCTCCCTTTATGGAGGAAGCATGGGTAGGTAGAATTTTAAGAAAAATAATCTTGAGCTTATCAGAAACAGAGAAATGGGCCGGGCATGGTGGCTCACACCTGTATTACTTGAGCCAAGTAGTTCTAGACTAGCCTGGGCAACACTGGGGAGAGCTCTTCTCTACAAATAATTTTAAAATTAGCTCTGTGTGGTAGTGCATGTCTGTAGTCCCAGTTACTCAGGAGGCTGAGGAGGAAGGAGGATTGCCTGAGCCTGGGAGGTCGAGGCTGCAGTGAGCCAAGATAGTGCCACTGCACTCTAGCCTGGGTGACAGAGCAAAACCCTGTCTCAAACAAAACAAAACAAAACACAGAAATGGCATTTCTAGAAAAAAGCTGATACAGATAGCTATAACTGTCTTTCTCAAGTTTTGAAAAGTGTCTTCTTTAGGCTGAACACCTGATGGTCAACCCCTAGATTCAGAGAGAAAGTACAGTTTTTTTTTTTCAGCACATCAGAGCATTTTTTTTAAAAGTTACTAATTTGTTAGCATTAGTAGATGCCTAATGTGATCCTATGTGGCAGACCAACTCTACTCAATCTCATCATCATCAACTATAAATGTTTCCCTATCTGCTGAAAGCTTAGCAGTGATGAGTTTCATCCTTAGTTTCCCTCCTAAATTTGACTTTCAACTCTTATGTGTCTAGGACAAAAGTACACCCTAGAAGATCACTGAGAAATCATGCATCAGCCGGGTGTGGTGGCTCACGCCTATAATCTCAGCACTTTGAGAGGCCGAGGCAAATGGATCACCTGAGGTCAGGAATTCAAGACCAGCCTGGCCAACATGGAGAAACTCCGTCTCTACTAAAAATACAAAAATTAGCCAGGCATGGTGGCGGGCACCTGCTATCCCAGCTGATGGCAGGAGAATTGCTTGAACCTGGGAGGCAGAGGTTGCAGTGAGCCGAGACTGTGCCATTGCACTCCAGCCTGGGCAACAAGAGTGAAACTCTGTCAAAAAAAAAAAAAAAAAAAAAAGAAAGAAAAAAAGAAAGAAAGAAAGAGTGAAAGAAAGAAAAGAAAAGAAAAAGAAAAAGAAATCATGCATCAGTTAGTCTTAATGGCCTCTTGGCTTAAATATAAGCAAGATGACGTTTTGACTACCTTTTGGTTCATGTTACATTTACTTTATTCCACTAGAGAGAAAAGAGTGAGACCTCCTTTTAGCTTTGAGACTCTCAGCTCCACCTGTGAAAATTGATTCAAAAGTCTCTTTGTTGTTTTAATATCTGGTGGTGTACAATCAACTAAAAATCATTGTAGGGGTGTAATTGGAGTATAATAAACTACACGTACTACATCTACTTAAGGTGTGCAATATGATAAACTTTAGCATGTATACACCTGTGAAACTATCACCCCTATCAAGATGACAGACATTTAGATCACCCCAAAGTTTCTTTGTGTTCTTTGTTATCCAGCTCTCCCTCCACCCTTTTCCCCAGGCAACCACTTATTGGCTTAAAGTCACAGGAGATTAGTTTGAATTTTCTAGAATTTTATATAAATGGAAGTATACCATATATAGATGTTTGTCTGTCTTCTTTCACTTAGCAGTCATTTTGAAGCCCATAACATTGTTATGCATCCGTAGTCCATTCCTTTTTAGGACTGAGTAATATTCCATTGTGTAATATACCACAGGTGGTTTATTCATTCATGTGTTCATAGACATTTCTACTTTTTAGCTATTTTCAAACAAAGCTGCTATGAACAACTTTGTACGGTTGGACAGAAGTTTTCATTTATTTGTGATAAATGTCCAAGAGTACAATTGCTCTTTTGGTAAGAATAGCTTTAACTTTTCAGAGCCATACTGTTTTCTTAAGTGGTTGTACAGTTTTACTTTCTCACCACTAGTGTATGAGAATTATAATTGCTCCACATTCTTTCTTGAAACTTCTTGTGGTCAGAATTTTTTGAGCCATTCTAGTGGATATATAGTGGTATCTCATTGTGGCTCTAGTTTGCATTTTCCTGGTAACAGTGGTATCGAACATCTTTTCATTTGCTTATCAGCCACCCCTATCTTTTGTTGAAGTATCTCTTTAAACTTTTTGCCCACTTAAAAAATTGAATTTCAAGCATTGTAGAAAGGAGTATGACAGTACCTCAAAGAGCTAAAAGCAGAACTACCATTTGACACAGCAATCCTATTACTGGTTATATACTCAGAGGAATATAAATCATTCTACCGTAAAGACATATGCACTCAGATGTTCATTGCAGCACTATTCATAATAGTAAAGACATGGAATCAACCTAAATGCCCATCAATGACAGATTGGATAAAGAAAATGTGGTACAGACTAGGTGCAGTGGTTCAGACCTGTAATCCCAGCATTTTGAAAGGCTGAGGCAGGAAGAAAGAAACAGGAAATGTGGTACATATACACCATGGAATACTATGCAGCCATAAAATAGAACAAGATCGTGTCTTTTGTGAGAACATGGATGGAGCTGGAGGCTATTATCCTTAGCAACTAATGCAGAAACAAAAAAAAAGCAAATACCACGTTCTCACTTATAAGTGGGAGCCAAATGGTGAGAGCTCATGAACACAGAGAAGGGAACAAGAGACACTGGAGGTATATGAGGGTGGAGGGTGGGAGGAGGGAGAGGAGTAGACAAAATAACTATTGGGTACTAGACTTAATGCTTGAGTGATAAAAAGTCTGTATGACAAAATCCTGTGACACCAGTTTACCTATATAACAAACCTGCACATGTACCCCAAACCTTTTTTATCTAAAAAGATAAATTTTATCTTTAAAAAAGATAAATTAATTAAAAATAAAGAAAAAGAAAATATTCCCTGCTATAGAATGCATTGTTATTCTGATCACACCAACTATCAACATAATTTTAGTCATTATAATTAACCCAATAATTAATTTATGAAAGATTAATAAATCCTAAATCTATTTTATTTAGACGTTTCTTAATATACGTATTAAAAAGTAAAGCAAATAATTTTACTTCATGTGTGAAGATAACAATAACTTAAGTTCAAAAGATGTATACATTTAGAAGAACAATAAAAAGTCTAGAGAACATCACAATATTTGATAGCATAACTAAATTTCATGTAAAAACAAAAAAAATTGAATTTAAATTCTAATCTCCTCAAATTTTGTCTCTTGCAAGGCTGAAAAATAGGTTTTCCTTAGAACGAAAACGAAGTATCTGTTTGTGAGGTTGCAAATATATTATTCACTTGACCACATCTCTACCTGTTTCCTCTTAAAAAGTAGTTTCTCATAGTATTGGTCTATCCATTTAAATCTTAGACATTCTAAGATTGTACTTACATTTCTCTTGTAACTAGTTTTTGGTAAGAAGAGATCTATAATAAACCCCATTGAACTTTATCTTCTCTTGAGAATATGTAGTACTTTAGGTAACAAGGTTATATGTGTAAGACTAGAAAACAACCTCTTATGGTGCGTTGTAAGTACTTTATAGATAATGCATCTTATGGGAATTTTGAGCACCATCAAGACGTTTGTGTATTTAAGAAAATATTTTACAATGGTGACATTGATTTCAAGAAAAGGAAGGAAATGAGGCAGTTCAATAAACATCAGTTACTATGAGTAAGTGAAACTTTTTCTCTTTTTCTTTATTTCTTTTTATTTTTTTGCTTTACCATTTAAAGAGCAACTGATAGCTAACTTGGATTGTTATTTTTCTAATTATAGATTGACAAGAAAGTATACTTTTATTTGACTGTATTTAATTAGAGAATTTATGAGTTAGTCTTTGTAGTCAAAGCAGGATATAGTTCCAATAGAAAATAAATTGTTTTTCCTGTGCAATTTTTTTTATCAGATTACATAGCATTTTCTTAGAAAGGAACAAATCTATGTTCTAATTTCCTTTTGAATGGGAAAAAAATCTCTTTAATAAAAAGGAAATCTGCTTACACCTGTCAGTGCTTTTAAAAAAACTTTAGTGTTTTATTAATCTGGAATGACAAATTGGACCCGTATTTATTTTTATTTGCTCATCCTTTTCCAACGAATGCCATGACTCAGATGCTCATATTAAAATCTTTGGAAAGCCACATCCCATGTATGAGTGAAACTAAATGCAAGTCTGTGCTTTTGGAAGTAAATTTTCTAATTAGTGCCCTGAATCCATGGAAAATAAATGGAGATACTTCACAGCAATTCAGAGCAAAAGCTTCCTTTCTTGTGTCTTTAAACAGAATTAGAGATGGTGCAGCAAAATCTGTGGTAATACCATGATGAGCTTGCACCCTTGCTACTACCCATTCCCTGGCTCCCATCCACTTCAAATAAATCTCTAGGGCAGTCATTTTCAAAGTATGATTCCTGGACCAGCAGCATGGGTCTCACCAGGGAAGTCATGCGAAATGCAAATTCTCTGGCCCTACTCCACACCTGCTGAATCAGAAACTTAAATTGGAAGGCACGGATGGGAGTGGGGTGTAGCAATCTATGTTTTAACAAGCCTTTTAGGTGATTCTGAAGCAGACAAGTTTGAGAGCCACTGGTCTAGGAGAGTGAAGTGAGTTGTGAATACAGACCTATATAAAATTTATTTCTTGCAGCTTCAAGCTGAAAGGTTTATTACCAGGTTGCTGTAGCAACAACTGCACAGTAGGATTGGATAATGAAACATTGTGAAATTAAGAGGCATGAATATTAGCTGATTCCAATATTCTAGATTGCTAAAATTTATATTGGGCAAAATGGATTTTTACTTTTAGCCTTATGGCAAGAAGCATGGTTTCATAAAATTTTCTGTTTGACAAGTGGAAACCAGGACTATTTTTTGAATGCCACTCCTTTGGAATTTAGCCGAGTTTTTGTAGAAAAAGGGAATTGCTCTTAAAGATATTCATGATGAAAATCAAAAAGTAACATACTCAGCAGTGACTTATAACCCTGAAAGAGTTAATTTTTAATTGAATTTTCCTAATAGATTATAGTAACTTTATTTGCCTACTATATGTTTCAAAAAGCGCAGTGCTAAGCATGTAGTGATGTTAAATAAAGAAAAAGAATTGGTTTGTTAAACCCTTATTTGGTAATTACATGCCACAAAAATAGTTATTGTTAAAATGTATTCATATTCTGCTTGCTTTCTTCTAGTGGATGGTCTAAAATCCAGTACTTTCTATATTCAAAGAATTAAATTCATGTTAGAGTTTGCATTTTATTGATATGTGCTAAGGATTAGATGCACTCAGTTAAGCTCCTTCCCAGCCAAATGACATACTCTGTCTCTGATGTCAGTCTGAGAAAATCCTATATAGTGTACTACATCTCCGGATTACCTTATCTAAGTATTACATGGACATTTCAGATGATATGTCTTGGCATGTGGTCATTTTTCATTAACTTATTAGGAATTGTTAAAGTATCTTTTCCCCTTTTTGACACCTTGCTATAATTGAATGTAAAATTGACTGTAAGACTGAATGCCTGATATTCATGCAGTAAGCTGATGGGGCATCGTTGGTGTCTAGCAGAAACCATGCCTAGATGGGTGCTTTAGGAAAAAGGGCTCTGTTGCTATCTGATGTGAGATATGGACAAATAACATCTATCCTCTGGAGTTTATTTTCCTCAACTATAAAAAGAAGGAATTCATTGCATCATCTTCAAGGTTCTGAAAATTTTATAGTTCTAAGATCAAGGGGGAAAGGAGAGGAAATCCAATCTATGAACCACTGCCAAGGTACAATATATGGCTGAAATTTTTTAGCTATTTGTTGAAAAAAATGAATTAAACAGAATAATTAGCATTAAGTCAGCCTTGAACTCTTTTAAAATCAATGGGAAATAATGATATTAGATATTGATGATTTAGAGTTTAAATTAACATGTTTTAGGAAAAATAGAAAAGTGCATTCGAACTTAATGCTTTTTTCTCAGTTTTCACATTAAATTATTCTTAAATCCAGTGTGTGTGGAATACTTAGAAAAGCAAATAATTTTAATATTTTAAGCACAGGTATGCTCTGCACATCATATATATTCTTCTTAGAAAAGAAATATCTTTTAAAGGACAGCTCTCTACACTTTATACTTCTCTACACTCACTTATTTCATTACATTTTGTGAAACCTAAAATTGTAGCTATAAAGCTATTTTGGGCACGCTTTTTCCAGAACCTTGTAAGAATCAACAGGAGCATAATTTTAAGCTACAGAAGTGCAAAATAAGCACAGAGTCCTAGCTACCATAAATAAAATCCCAGAATTCTAACTTTGCAAAAACACATAATTACTACCAATGGGGGAGGGGGGAATGAGGACAAAATGGAGAATCTTCTGGGGGATTACTTCATACTTCTAAACATTTTCTCTGAACTTTGTTTCTTCTCAGAGATGGAATTCTGCGAAACCGCTCACACTCTGTGCTCTGGCTACCAAACAGACATGCACAGCGTTTCTCGGCATGGCTACCAGCTAGAAATGGGATCTGATGTGGACACAGAGACAGAAGGTGCTGCCTCACCTGACCATGCACTAAGAATGTGGATAAGGGGAATGAAATCAGAGCACAGCTCCTGTTTGTCCAGCCGAGCCAACTCTGCATTGTCCTTGACTGACACTGACCATGAAAGGAAGTCTGATGGGGAAAATGGTAATAAACTACTTGCATTGTTTAAGTAAGACACAGAAAGAATGCAGTTTTTAGCCTTTGCTTTGTTCTCCTTCCCTATATCTGCTCTTCTTTCATTCAATATGCAGAATGGAAATACAACTTAGCAGGGACTCACGGACAAGGCACATACCTAAGTATCTGGCAAATAGATATTTATTTATAATAACAGACAAAATACTTTTCATTTTTGGCCAGCCCCCAAGGGAAATAATCTCATGTAATCAGTAATATTGTGTATGTTTTGTTTATTACTCACCTTTTATTTTCATCTTTATTTTTCACCACAATATTAGTGGAATTTATTATAAAATGTACAAATTTTATGTATTTGGGCTTTATATCAATATATGAACAGTGAGATGAACAATTGTACAATAAGCATATTCTATATGTGCTTACTATTTGGATTCAGATTAACCTATTGAATGTGCAAATTCAAATTAACCAGGTTGGACTGAAATGATTTAAAAAAACAGAAGGTGAATTAACATCATCCATTTGCTTGACAATAAGGTCTAGCAGCAATATCATTATGTTGTAATCATATACAATTTTCTTGCAAGTTTTATAAAAGGAAAAGTTTTGTCTTTTTGATTTGTTGAAAAGGGCTTAATTTATTTTATTTCTGTTCTTCTGCTCCTACCAGAGAACAAAATCTTTCCATAAAAAGCACATGAATGCTTATTAAACACATTAATCTAGTGTCTCCATCATTCTGTTTGTGTAAATTTTGTAGGTCTCCATCACCATGACCACAAGGCTTAGTCTGTTAACAGGGGTAATTAGTAATTTTTCAGGTGGCAGAGAGATAGCCAGCTGTCCTGTACCTGCAGCTTTTTTTTTTTTCTATTTTGTCTTCTTCTGCCTCTTTTAACCCAAAGGTGACATTGGCTATATAATCAGGAATTAGAGGTTACCTACTAGTTAGAGTATCACTTCCTAAATAATAGACCATAACACTTTATGATATCACCAAGTATCCCTGGGGTCTTGATTTTTTAAATTATTTCCATACATGTATGTGTTCCGGTATGCATTTTTGACTTTGGCCAAGCATATAGGAAGTAATGTGTGGAAATGAGAAGGGAACATACTTGATATATGTAGCATATTCATGTAAGTGAAAAGCATTAGGATAGAAGTTAGGAGACCTTTGGTCACTGCAGTTTCCTGGGTTTCATCTGTCAGTTGGGAAAAACAATGACCAAAATTATATGAAATGGGGTGGTAGGTGACCTCTTGTACTGCCAAGACATCTTGTTCTCCCTCGTCTCACTCTGGACATATTCACTGGGTTAAAACATTAAAATGAAAGAAAGAAGTTTCCCCACTGGGCTCCACTACGTTTTTGTGTGTGAAATGATTACTACGATCGAATTTATTAACATATTTGTCACTTCACATAGTTTATCATTTTTGTGTGTGTGGTAAGAACACTTAAGATTGGTGCTAGCCAATTTTAAGTATATGATACAGTATTATTTACTATAGTCAACCATGCTATATCTTAGGTCTCCAGAAATTATTGATTCTGCATGACAAAAACTCTGTACTTTTTAATCAACATCTCCACATTCCCTCATCCTATAGCCCCTGGCACCCACCATTCTACTTTCTACTTTCATGAGTTTAACTGTTTTAAATTCCATCTATAACAGAGATAATGCAGTATGTATCTTTTTGTGCCTGGCTTATTTTACTTAAAAATATTCTCCAGGTTCATTCATTTTTGTCACAAAGAATGGGATCTTCTTAAAGGCTGAATAATATTTAATTTTATCTCTGTATCTATCTACATTATATACATATAAATATATACAATTGGGCCTTTGTAGCTGTGGATTCTACATCCGTGGATTCAAGCAATCACATATCAAAAATACCAAAAACTAAACAAATGAACCAAAAAAGCTGCATCTGTATTGAAGATGTACAGACTTTTTTCTTGTCATTATTCCCTAAAAATACAGTATAATAGCTATATAAAAAAGATAGATATTTTCAGTAATCTAAAGATGATTTAAAGTATATGGGAGGATGCACATAGATTATATGCAAATGGTACACTATTTCATATCAGGTACTTGAGCATCCATAGATTTTGGTATCCATGGGAAGTACTGGAACTAATCTCTCCCCAAACAACTGTGGAATGACTGATAACATACAATTTATAAATATATAATGGAATATTATTTCTACATAGATAGAAAGATAGATGAAAAGATAGATGGTTTGGATATTTGTCTTCTCCAAATCTCATGTTGAAATTAGACTCCCAATGTTGGAGGTGAGGCCCAGTGGGAGGTGTTTGGGTCATGAGGGTGATCCTTCATGAGCGGCTTGATGCCATTTCAGGGTAATGAGTGACTTCTTGCTCCATTAGTTCACATGAGAGCTGGTGTTTAAAAAAGCATGACACCTCGCCTCATCTCTTGCTCCCTCTCTTGTCACATGACATACCTGCATCACCTTTGCCTTCTGCCATGTTTGGAGGTTCCCTGAAACCCTCAACAGAAGCAGATGCTAGCATCATGCTTCTTGTACAGTCTGCAGAACCATGAACCAAATAAAGGTCTTTACTATAAATTATCCAGCCTCAGCTATTCCTTTATAGGAGCACAACAAGGACTAAAACTATGTATATATGTATAATTATGTTTCTCATTTTTGTTACTGAGTCATTTGAGTTTCTTACACATTTTGGATATTAAGCCTTTATCAGATGTATTGTTTCTAAATATGTTCTCTCATTTTACATGTTGTCTCTTCACTGTGTTGTTTTTTTTTTTGCTATACAGAAGCCCTTTAGTTTGATGCAATCCCATTTGTTCATTTTTGCTTTTGTTGCCTATGCTTTCTTTTTTTTTAATTGTATTTTAGGTTCTGGGGTACATGTGCAGATCATGCAGGATTGTTGCATAGGTACACACATGGCAATGTGGTTTGCTGCCTCCATTCCCCCATCACCTACATCTGGCATTGGCATTTCTCCCCATGTTATCCCTCCCCAACCTCCCCACCCCCCACTGTCCCTTCCTTGCCCCCCTCAACAGACCCCAGTGTGTGATGCTCCCCTCCCCGTGTCCATATGCTCTCATTGTTCAACACCTGCCTATGAGTGAGAACATGCATTGTTTGATTTTCTGTTCTTGTGTCAGTTTGCTGAGAATGATGGTTTCCAGATTCATCCATGTCCCTACAAAGGACACAAACTCATCGTTTTTTATGACTGCATAGTATTCCATGGTGTATCTGTGCCACATTTTGCTTGTCCAGTCTATCATTGATGGGCATTTGGGTTGGTTCCAGGTCTTTGCTATTATAAACAGTGCCACAATGAACATATGTGTGCATGACTCTACTATTCTTCTACCTCTGCAAGTCTCTTGGTATGAGGTATCATTTGGGGTGATGAAAATATTCCAGAATAAGATAGAAATGATGATTGTGCAACTCTGTGAAAATACTAAAAAACACTGAATTATATGCGTTAAAAGGATGAATATCATGTATGTGAATTATATTGCAATTAAGCTGTTTTTTTTTTAAACTAACTACTAGATGAAGGGTAAGGGTTGAAGTTTGAGGAATTGCAAATAACTTGGAGAAGGCTTAACTAGTAAAATGTTTACTGTTACAGGTTTCAAATTCTCTCCTGTTTGCTGTGACATGGAGGCTCAAGCTGGGTCTACTCAAGGCAAGTGTTTTCAAATATTTGATCACATATTATTTTTACTTCACCCCATCTCTGGCATCTACCCCCCCAAAATGAAACCCTGCTCCTCTGACAAACAACACACAAGGCTGCTTAAGGAAACTGTCAGAGAATACAGTGGCAGCTTATTTGTTTTCTTCTTGAACATTTCATGTGTAAATGGTGGTGAAGAGGAGGTGAAGGGGGAGATAGGGAGAAGGATAAGACAGGATTCCAGGCAGGATGAGAAAACATTTATTCAACCTTGGAGAAGAGATTGAAATCAGCTTGGGTTGGATTTGGCTTCATGACTTTCTACATATCTACCATGCTTTACATGGCTCTAATCATTAACTCAGTGTATTTTAGGTATTGTCATAACTTTCAGATGTTGTTTAGCAGTTGGCTTTGGTCTCTTCCTCCAGCTGTTTATGCTTGGCTTTATAATCATACTTTATCCATGTCATCAAACATAAATAATACCTTCAGATTTAAAAAAGTGTCATTCATTCTCTTCTGTAAACCTATATTTTCACTGTTATTCCTTAGTAAGGGGGCATTGGCGTTCTTTTACTTTTGCCTTCATTGTGTTCATTGGGTTTTGCCCCTTTGGAGAGGGAAACTACTGAAAGTAACACTTATAAATTGTTTTCACAACTCGGCCTGTCCGGGGCCCTTCTCTAACACCTTGTAGAAGGGTCTGAACATTTCACCACAAGGCAATGAGTCAACAATGGGATGGAGCTGAGGCAGAAGAATGGCTTGAACCTGGGAGGCGAGGTTGCTGTGAGCCTCAGAGATCCTGCCACTGCACTCCAGCCTGTGTGACAAAGTGAGACGCTGTCTTAAAAAAAAAAAAAGGGATGGAACTAATATATAAAAATGAGAATAGAACAGTGCTTTTAACATGTAGGAACAATATGAATGTTCACTGTTATTATTGGATCAGCATTTCAAAATTTCCAAACACACTTTTCATATCTTTATCCCATTTCATCCTTATTACCATTCTGTGAAACAAATTCTACTATTATCTCTATTTTACATATGAGGAAGTGTTAAAACAACAATTCAGAAACAATATAGCTAAATGCAATGGATTTTTTTCCAAATATGCATTGCTTTCTCCATTGGATTAGGTGTGTATGCAATATGTGACCTTGAACAACTTTTCCCTGTTCAGTTCTATATGTCTTACTTTGACTTTTACTAATATTTTCAATGAGGAGTATATAATTTGGGTTCTTATTTATCACCTATGCTAAGATTTTACCAGTGTGAATTCCACAAATTTTAATTGATGACAGCATTTCCATAGATTCATGAGGAGGTGGTTTGAGTTAAGATAAGAGCGTAAATAGCTTTTCCAAAAGCACATTACTTTGAGGAAACAAGTTATTTCCAATGAATGAACTTGGCATTTGTGTGAAAATGTTGCATTTATTTCCTATTGATTTCATCCACTCATGAAAGCATGCTTATCAGGGCATCTATTTCATTAATTTGAGTTTACATATGTTATATTTGAAAAGTAAAACTACTTAGAATATTTTTTATGAGTACATTTCACTACCTCAGACTCCATGCCATCCCATCCCTGTGCCTCAATTAATGTCAATGACGTTTTGTTTTGTTTCTGTCTTCCTATACTCTGAATTTTAGATTATTGATGAAGCAATGGGCATGATATCATAGATCAGCTTGGAAACATTTGAGCCGCACTTCTGTGAATGTTAGATAAAAGTGAAGATAAGGGAAATTGTTACTTTAGGTGAATTGTCCAACTGAGAAATATTCTGAGAAGTAATTTCAAAGATGCTTACTATTCTGTTCATCCTAGGAGAATATGACTTTGGTTTTCTACTTACATTTCAAAAATCATATCTATAAGGATGTGTTTCATTAATTGGCCAAGACTTTCAGAACTTTTTTCTCATTTCCTTAACTGTTTGGTTGCCTTTAATTGAATTTATGTCTCTGACATTTTATAACTCATGAAGTTTATAACACCTTGTGGAAGGGTCTGCACATTTCACCACAAGGCAGTGACTCAACAATGGGATGGAGCTGAGGCAGAAGAATTGCTTGAACCTGGGAGGCCAAGGTTGCCGTGAGCTGAGATCGGGCCATTGCACTCCAGCCTCGGTGACAAAGTGAGACTCCGTCTCAAAAAAAAAAAAAAAAGGATGAAACTAGTATATAAAAATTAGAATAGAACAGTACAAGAAGTAACCCTTAATTTCAGCACTAAAACACTTGAACTTAAAGCCCTGAAG
Organism: Cacajao melanocephalus; assembly: GCA_963573385.1. Taxonomy (NCBI): domain Eukaryota; kingdom Metazoa; phylum Chordata; class Mammalia; order Primates; family Pitheciidae; genus Cacajao; species Cacajao melanocephalus. Next base: position 68,948 of record CAUYLG010004794.1, read on the forward strand.
TGCTGGAAAGGAAAACCATCGGGTGACAGAAGGGGATCTGGAGGTTTTTACAGAGGTAGGACACTAATGCATTATGTTTCCATTCTCTCAAATTTGTCCTAAGTAAACCCTTCATCATCTGTTGATGCTGAATTGTCTAATAAGAAAAATGCAGATTCACTCAAGTTAGCTTTATTCTGGGACCTGTGAACAGTCAATACCTAGCTAATACTTATATCATCCATCATGCTTTATTCTACCTCTTTTCCATTCCCATTTCACCTTACTAACAACATTGCTACTCATCATAGGTTAATACTAGAGTTGTATATTTTATATCCTAACAGTGGTTGTTAATAAGTGCTAGGCTGCAAACTACTTGAAGAAAAGGTCTGATTTATTCACTTATGTAGCTTCAGTACTTAGCAAGGGGACCTAGAGTACAGTAGGCACTAAATAAATGAAAACTATGCATTGCTATAAGGGTAAAATATATTTTTTGTGGATCTTGTCTAATCTTGTGTGACTCTTATAAGGATAGAAGTGCTACAGTGTGTCAGACCTCTGGTCATTTAACATACAACTCTATCTCTGACAGGTGATCTAATGGGCATTTAATTTTTTTATCTTTAATTATGGGTACATAGTAGGTATACATATTTATGAGTACATGTGATGTTTTGATACAGGCATACAAAGTGTAATCAGGGTATCCATCACCTCAAGCATTTATCATTTCTTTGTTAGGAACATTCCAATTCCACTATTTCAGTTATTTTTAAATATATGATAAGTTAACATTGGCTACAGTCACCCTGTTGTGCTATCAAATACTAGATCTTATTCATTCTCTCTAACTATATTTGTGCACTTATTAACCATCCTCACCTTTTCCCCCACTTCCCTCTACCCTTTTCAGCCTCTGGGAACCATCCTTCTACTCTCTATTTTCATAAGTTCAATTGTTTTGATTTTTAGCTCCCACAAATCAATAAGAACATGTGAACTTTGTCTTTCTGTGCCTGACTTACTTCACTTGGCATAATATCCTCCAATTCCATTCATGTTGCAAATGACAAGATTTCATTCTTTTAATGGCTGAATAACATTATGTTATATATATGTACTATATTTTCTTTAACCATTCATCTGTTGATGGACATTTAGGTTGCTTCCATGTCTTGGCTATTGTAACTAGTGTTATGATATATTTCCTTTCTTTTGCGTATATACTTAGTAGTAGGATTACTAGAGCATATGGTAGTTCTATTTTTAGTTTAGTTTTTTTTTTTTTTAGGGTACCTCCATACTGTTCTTCATGGTGACTATACTAAATTACATTCCCACCAACAGTGTATAAGGGTTCCCATTTCTCCACATCCTTGCCAGCATTTGTTATTGCCTGCCTTTTGGGTAAAAGGCATTGTAACTGGGGTGAGATGATATCTCATTGTAGTTTTGATTTGCATTTCTCTGGTGGTTAATGATGAGCATTTTGTCATATACCCGTTGGCCATTCATGTTTCTTCTTTTGAGAAATGTCTATTCTTTTGCCCATTTTAAAATCAGATTATTTGATTTTTTCCTATTGAATTGTTTGAACTTCTTATGTATTCTAGTATTAATCCTTTGTCAGATGGGTAGTTTGCAAATATTTTCTTCCAATCTGTGGGTTATCTCTTTACTTTCTAATGAGCATTTCTTAGAAGAGTTTGATAGTCCTACTTAAGTATCAGTGATTAGGGCATCCCTCAATAATTACATTTGACTATTCATTGAACTGGAAGAAAAAACAATATCAACAGCTAAATTTGAATAATCAGTTTCCAAGAATGTGTTTTTCACATATAGCCTGAATGGAACAATTGGATTATAAAACATGAAAATAAAAATTGTTTATCAAGAAGCTAAATGGAAAGAAATTTTCTAGGTAGTTAAAAAGGTATTGTAACCTTTAATAAAGTATAAATTGCAAATAAATTATTTATAGTTATTGTCTTCATGATAATCATATTTCTGTTCAAGCAATATTCATTAAGCACCTTCTTTGCCAAACTCTGTACTAGAGATTGGGAATATATGAAAGATGAATAATACACATTCCCCAACCTCATGGAATTTACCATCTACTGGGAGAGATTAATGCCCTAATAGTTAAGATCGTTTATTACAGGTAACAGAAATCAATTTGAGCTAGCTTAAGCAGAAAACAATTGTATTAAAAGTATGTAAGAATACAGGGTGACTGTAGTCAATAATAGTCTAATTGTACATTTTAAAATAACTAAAGAGGAAAATTGGATCATTTGTAATACAAAGGGTAAATGCTTGACAGGATGGATACCTCATTTTACATGTTGTTATTAATATGCATTGCATGCTTATATCAAAGCATCTCATGTACCCCATAAATATATATATACCTACTAGGTGCCCACAAGAAATAATTTAAAAAACTAAAGTACGTGAGAATGCCTCATGGGACTCAGGGCAAGAGTGTGGCTATACCACAAGAAGGGATTTGTTGCAGTCCCTTAACAATTCTCAAAACAATTGTTAAGAAATTGCTTTGTTTCTAAACCCATTTCCTTCAACCCTGTCTCTTCGGGTTGACTTTCTCTAAGTTTCCATCCACAAGACAAGTATAAAACCCCATACCCGATAAAACTCTAGTTTATATTACTTCTATTCAGAAAAGAAGCTAAGATTAACCAGATGTTTTGTTAGTGCTATTTTTAAATTCCAAGGAGACAGAATAATTTTCTAAACTTGAGTCAGCTGTCTACCACGGGTCTCATCAGCTACAATGAAGGGTAAGGTCAGTAATACAAATGTTGCTTTCGGGGAGCCTACTCATTTGATTCTCGAAGCAGTTCCCAATGCAAGGCTGTCAGTGTCAAATGGACACATATACCCAAAGAGGTCTATTAGAGAGGATTGAAAGCTAATTTTAACACACTTTAGTTAATACCATGATAAAGATACAGTAGCTTGCAATCTAAATAAACAATGTTTTCTATATAGTAAGTGTTTAAGAATAGCTATGATATAAGACAGATCTAGGTTTTTGCCCTAGTTCTGCCATTTACCTGCTGTGTGTCCTTGGACAGGTAACAAAAGATCTTCAAGTCTTAGTTTCTTTATCTGTCAAATGGTAACATTACCTACTTCATAGTCTTGGGAGTTTTTGTGGTAAGGATTAAATGAGAAAAGGACATATAGCACTTGACATTGTGTCTGTTACAATGAAATGCTCTATAAATGTCAGTTGTGGTTGTTATTTATCACCATTTATTATGTGTATATTACAGGATAGATGTTATCAGGTAAGGTACCTGTTATCAAGTATTAGACAAAGAGGCAATATAGCTTCTGAAACATCTAGAATCCCAGGTAACTCTTTAGCCTAGTAGAACCCAGCCTACTTTCTGCTCATTTCAAACTTAATTACAAATCCTTGCACTTATTTTAAGTAACACAACATTTTAATAGGCAACACCCTTATTCTGCTAAGCCTAGAAGACTGTGAGCGGAAATGCACTGAGGTACTTCGGACCTGGCTGCGGGTTAACTTGTGCTATTGTATTTCCCACTGTCATTGTAGTAGCCCTATAAGATAGAGCTGGGATTTTAATTAGTATTCAGAAAGCCTGTTGATTTCCATGACTGTTGGGCAGCTGAGTTCCTTACGTTCCATTCAGGAACTTTACAGGTTAGGTAATATCTGATACAATATCATAACAGCCAAGAAATCCATTAGTACTGCTCCCTGTTGCTTCTGTACCACAGAACCTGAGTAGTACAGTATGTGCTACCAATAAACATACCGTCATAGCCATGCATATGCTGTTCTCAGACCCTAATTTCATTCAAGGAAACAGCTGGAGTTGTGAAAAAATGGCTAGCCTAACGCCTGGGTTTCTTGAATGACGTGTAATAGTTATACCCAAATGAGGAGTTATTTCTTCTGATATTTGACCATGTAGGGCCATTCATGTACATTTGATGGAAGGAATTTGCTCATTTGTTTTCTGTTTCTTTCCTTTGCTTTTTTTTGTTTTCCCCTGGTAGTGTAAGTTATATAGGACCTTTCCATAGCAGTGATAACAGTTCCTCAGAAACCATCTGATTGTTAAAGGAAGTGTATGAAACAATGCAATGACTTGGTAATAGCTTCAGCAGGAGCCCTGCCATATAACTGACATCCTAATGGCTCTGTTGGACCCATTAGGCATGTGTGAGACAGTGCAGCTGAGTCTGTAACAGCTCCTTTGGAGATGTTACACTATCAGAGGAAGTGTGTAAGTTATTGGGATTACTTTATGTGTGGGTGAGATACTTCTGTGGTGACTGTGATATTCAAAATTAAAAACCACTTTGATGATACTGAATTTCAAGTCATTATTAAGTAGATATAACAAGGTCATATTTTCTTTTTCAGTAGAACATTTTAGCTAGTATTATTTTTATATTAAAGTAATATTGGCCAATGGTTTAAAAATTAATAGTAAAAACAGGATTAAAGTTAGTAAGTGAAACATCCCCCTCCCTCCCATACTTCAGGTGTCACTCTTGAGAGATAGTCAGTGTTAATAATGTATTATGTGTCATTCCCAAAATTTTCCATGCATGTACAAATTGGATCACATACTATAGAAAGTCTCATAATTTTTTTCCAGTTCATATTATCTTGGAGATTTCCCCATATTTGTAGTATAAACCTGCCTCATTATTTTTTATGACTGTATAAGGATCCTGTTTATATATGTGTTGTTTTTTATTTAGTCAGTCCCTTGTTGATAGACATCTAGCTGTCCAGTGTTTTGATGTTAAAAACAGTGCTGCACTTAATATTCTTGTGCACATCTTTTGCACACCTCTTGTATAATTTATTAGAAGTAGAAATGATGGGCTGAAAATATATACATTTAATGTTTGTTTACATATTAGAAAATTTCCCCCTTAAAAGAGACCTACCAATTTATTTACCTACTAAAGCTATATAAAAGTATGTGTTTTCCCATACACTTATCAACACTGACAATGATGAGAAAGCTTTCTAATACCCAATCTGCAAGATGAAACACAGTATTTCTTCTTGCTATTATGTTGTATCTATTTATGGGTAAGCTTGGTCATCTTTTTAGGTTAATAGCCCATTTCCATCACTTCTCTCAATTTCCTGTTGACATACTTTGCCCATTTTCCCATTTGAATTTTTATATTTTCTTATTAGTTCTCTAGAATACTTCCTATTGACTGCATATTATGCCTTTTTCCTAGTTTGATATTTGTCTTTTTAAATAGGTGCATTGTGTGTGTGTGTAGTGTGTGTGTGGTGTGTGTGTATAGGATGAGATTTACATTTTTTAGAGGTAAAATTCAACTATTTGCACTTTATAGATGGTGGACCTCCCGTGTGTGTATATATGTAGATATATAGTATACATATATGTAGATGTAGATATGTAGATATACATGTAGACATGTATACTATATGTATACATATATGTAGGTATATAACATACATATAGTATATATACACATATGTATACATATATGTATATATACATATGTATATATGTAGTATATATACTACATATATGTATACATATAGTATACATATATAGTATACTGTATATGTATATATGTAACATTCATGTTACCTTGTACTGTCCACCTTTTCACTTTTAATAGATATTCATGAGATTGCTGGTCATATGTATACTGTATAGTATACATATACGTATACATATATGTAGATATATATACATGTCTTTCATAACAGTACTATAATGTCTACAATTTCAAAGATAAATTGCCTAAAATTCTATTTTAATTTAAAAACAGACTATAAGTATCTATACACAAATAAATGTAAATGTGTGACATGCATACATTTAATATAATATATATATATGCATATATTTATATGAAACCAAACTTGAATGTAAAAGTTAAATACAGTACAAATAATGTAGCTATTAAAATTAATTAGTATTATATAGGTTAGTTTTTGAAGTTGACCTTGATATATTATTTACTCTCTTACTTCTTTAGTATGTTACTGTGAAAGTGCTTAAAAAGAGCTTAGAAAATGGAAAGAAAAAATATGACTGAGCCAATATTCACCAGAAATAAAATGACAACATTGTCATCTGAATTTGAAAATGATGTTTCAATTGCCATAGTTAGGATATATGCTTTTGGTTGTTCTTTTCTGGTTTGGGAATGGGCTCATGTTAAGTCATTCATGCTACCTTGCACTGTCCGTCTTTTCACTTTTAATAGATATTCATGAGATTGTTGGTCAGAGTTAATTTTTTGGTAGGTATTTAAAGTGGAATGCAGAATAGCTCACAGTTTGAATGCATGCTGTGAATTTTTTTTTCATATATCCTAGTTGATCACTTTTTGAAATAATCGAAATAATGTATTTAGAGAAAAGGGGAATCAGCTGTTTCAGAGGCAAGTTGACTTTCTTTTTAGTAGTTTTTTGTTATACAAGCAATACTTTTTAATAAATAGATTATTAAAGAAAATTGGTAAATTATTGAAAAACAAGAAAAAATCCTCAAGTTTCTCTCCTAAATAAAATATTAGTCACATTCTCTCATGAATTAGCATCTTTTCTTTTTCTTTCCATGCATCATGTAACCTGATCAGGATCCATACAACCTGATATTTCACTTAAATTGAAATGTTAGCAATTTTCAATGTTACTAAGTCTTAATTGAATGTTATTTTGAATATATTAGGTAGATGTAACATAATTAACCATACACTATTTTTGGATATTAAAATTTCCAGTATTTCACTAGAATACAAATACTAAAATAGACATCTTTGTAATGAAAGATTGGTCTCTTTCTGATTTATTAGTAGAGTTCTACAAATAAAATTACTATGTTCAAAAGTATTTTCATTAAGGTTCCAGATATATATTATCAAACTATATCAAGATTCCTTCTCCCCCATTAGTAAAGCATGATAGTGGCCATTTTAGTGTGCCCTCTCTGGTACTAGATAATTTACTTTGAAATATTTTTCACCAATTTGAAATGCAAAAAATATAACTATAGTCATGTGCTGTATAATAATGTTTTGGTCAGTGACAGTCCATATATATGATAATGGTCTCATAATATAATAATACTATATTTTTGCTGCACCTTTTCTACATTTAGATATGTTTAGATGCATACACACTTAGCATTGTGAAGTTTAATAACATGCTGTACAGGTTTGTAGCCTAGCAACAATAGGCTACACCTATGGCCTAGGTGTGTAGTAGGCTATACCATCCAGGTTTGTGTAAGTATAATCTGTGATTTTTGCACAATGACAAAATCGCCTAACCACTCATTTCTCAAATTGTATCCCTGTTTTTAAGAAATGCATGACTGTATGTTGTTTAAAATTACATGTCATTAGAGACAGAAAGGAAGCTAGCTGACTAGAGGCATCTGGTACATGCCTCCTCCACAAAGAAGAACCAAAATAGCGAGTAATCACACTTCAAATACATCATCTATGAGAGAATGCTGGAATTCAACAAAGAAGTGACAGGAAATACCTAAGGCTAGGAAAAAGAGGAAAGCAAGGCAGCCTGCTCAGCTGGAATGGGCTGGGAACCTGGAGAAGATCCCCAGTATGAGGAAAGGGCAAGTAAGAGACCCCAGCAGTCTCACTGTGGACTCCTGCAGTCCTAGCTATGGAGAACCCTTGATACATGTGGGCCCTGAGACTAAGATAGAGAATCTGCCTGGGGACTATGTGATGGCATTGCTCCAGAGAGAGATGTCACATTGTGTCTCACCCCACCCCACCCTCCAAGTCCTAAAATGCTACAGCATGGCACCATTTTGACAGCTCAGTCTCCGACAGCATCCTGTCCTGGGGCTCAACATCCTTTGCATCTACACATCCCTGGAGTACAATGAACATGCTCTGCCTACAGCCTCCATCGCAGCTGGCTGCTGCTACTGGGGTCAAAGTACGAGCCATTGGCAGCAACCCCACTGCCCCCAGAAGTGGAGCCTCTTGCATTTACAAGCACCCTAATGACAGGCAACCTACTGAAGCTACCATCCAGGGCTAAAGTGCACACTCCCTACCCACCTGACAATTGCTCCTGCCACCAAAAACAACCCATGGCTCCCTGATATCAGGGCCACAGTGCAGCCACTGACACCCTCACGTAAGCATTCCACCAGGGGTCTGGGGATCACCCTACCCCTGCCTACCGCAGTCAGCACCAGCATGCACCACAGGAGGAGGCCCTTAATACAAATCTGCCTGGCCTAGCACCACTACTACCAGTGTCCAAGCTCATTGTCCAGGGGATTGAGGAGTGCCCTGCTCAGTCCACCAATGTTGGCAACTGAGCACTCCCCGCAGAAGCCTCAAGTTGGGCCAACACACTTCAGCTGATACTACCAAAGCTTGTACCCACTAGCATGCACTACCTGCAAGCCTGGGAATTGGCCTGCCCAACCTGCCACAGCCACTGCCAATACCAGCATAGATCGCTTGGAAAACAGAAGGTTGTCTTGCCACTGCTACTGCTACTCCCCATGCCACACCTGCTGGTCAGCAGCCCAAGGGCCCACTCAGTCATTTGGTCCACTGCTGCCACTGCCAGAACTTGAGCAAGCTTTCTGGAGACCCAATGATCAACCTGCCTGGACCCACTAACACTGGTGCCAGCATGCACTGCCCTGGATGGGCCCAAGAATAGGCACACTTGACCTGTCACTGCCACCACTGCAGCTCAAGGAGAGGCCTACCTAGCATCCCCATCCACAGCAAAACTTTGCCATAGCCTTCACTAACAACCGCACACTAAGCCACTGAGGGCATCATAGATGCTACTGATGTTGTTTACAGCTGAAGAAGTCACACAGAGATGACACTACTGCAGAGTACCCAGAAGCAAAGCAAAACTTTTCTACCCAATTAACACAATAGATATGTGTTCAGGAAAAAGTCCTCCCCTACCAAAGCAAATACAAAAAAAGTTAGAAGGAGCAACTATTATACCTGATGCACAAATATCAATATAAGGACAAAAGAAACATTAAAAAGCAAGAAAATATGATACCTCAAAAGAACACAGTAATTAGCAACAGATTCTAATGAAAAAATAATTTATGAAATCCTGGGAAAATAATTCAAAATAATTCAGTGAGACAAAAAGTAAAATACCCAGGCATACAGCTAACCAAAGAAGTGAAGGATCTCTACAATGAGAATTACAAAACACTGCTAAAAAAAATCAGAAATAACACAAACAAATGGAAAAATGTTCCATGCTCATGGATAGGAAAAATCAATATTGTTAAAATGGCCATACTCCCCAAAGCAATTTTACAGATTCAGTGTTATTCCTATCAAACTACCAATGACATTTTTCACAGAATTAGGAAAAAACTATACCAAAATTTATATGGAATCAAAAAAGAGCCAGAGTAGCCAAAGCAATCCTAAGTAAAAATAATGAAGCTGGGGGCATCACATTACATGACTTCAAACTATACAACAAGGCTGCAATAACCAAAACAGTATAGTACTGGTACAAAAAGAGACACATAGATCAGTGGAACACAATAGAGAGCCCAAAAATAAAACTGCACACCTACAACCATCTGATCTTTGACAAAGTTAACAGAAACGAGCAATGGGGAAAGAACTCCCTATTCAATAAATGGTACTGGAATAACTGGCTAGCCATATGTAGAAGATTAAAACTGGACCTCTTTCTTACACCATATACAAAAACTAAGATAGATTAAAAGCTTAAATATAAAACCTAAAACTGTAAAAACCCTAGAAGAAAACCTAGGAACTACCATTCTGGACATAGGCCCTGGCAAATATTTTATGATGAAGATACCAAAAGCAATTCCAACAAAAACAAAAATTAACAAATAAGACCTATTTAAACTAAAGAGCTTCTGCACTGCAAAAGAAACAATCAACTGAGTAAACAGAAAACCTACAGAATGAGAGAAAATATTTACAAACTATGACTGACAAAGGTAATATCTAGAATCTATAGAGAACTTAACAAGCAAAAATCAAACAACCCCATTAAAAAGTGAGCAAAGGTACAAATAGACACTTTTTCAAAATAAGACATAAATGCAGCCAACAAGTATATGAAGAAAGGCTCAACATTGGTAATCGTGAGAGAAATGCAAACTAAAATCACAATGAGATGCCATCTCACCAGTCAGAATGGTTATTATTAAAAATATTATTTAAAAAATATAGATTCTGGCAAGGCTATGGAAAAAAGGAAACACAATACACTTCTAATGGGAATGCAAATTAGTTTAGCCACTGTGGTAGAAAGCAGGTTGATGGTTTCTGAAAGATGTTAAATCAGAACTACCATTCAATCCACCAATCCATTATTGGATGCATACCCCCCAAAATATAAATTTTTCTACCATAAAAATACATGCACCCATATGTTTATTGCAGCACTTTTCACAGTAGCATAGACATGGAGTCAACCTAAGTGCTCATTAATGGTAGAGTGGATAAAGAAAATGTGGGACATACACACCATAGAATACTACACAGGCATAAAAAAAGAATGAGATCACATCCTTTACAGCAACAGGGATGCAGCCAGAGGTCATTATAACGGAACTAATGCAGGAACAGAAAACTAAATGCTGCATGCTCTCACTTATAAGTGGGAGCTAAACATGACATAGACATGGACAGAAAGAAGGGAACAGACATTGGGACCGACTTGAGAGTGAATGGCGAGAAGAGGGTGAGGATAGAAAAACTACCTATCAGACACTATGCTTATCACCTGGGTGATGAAATGATCTCTACACCAAACCGCTGTGACAGACAGTTTAACTATAAAAGAAACCTGCACACATACCCTTAAATTTAAAGTTTAAAGTTACTTAAAGATTAATTAGTAAAAAACTTATTGAGATATAAGAAAACACAGAAAAAGAAGACAAAGAAATCAGCAAAACAATTCAGAATATAATTCATTTCCTTTCAAGTTTACCAAAGGGATAGTTATAAAAAAGAACCAAGTAGAAATTCTGGAGCTGAATAATTCATTGAATAACATTCTTTAAAAAATACATTCAAAAATTTCAACAATAGGCTAGATCAAGCAGAAAAAATAATTTTAAAACATGAAGACAGGTCCTTTGAAATCACCAAGTCAGACAAAAATAAAGAAAATGTAATAAATAAGAATGAACAAAGCCTACATGACATATGGGACACCATAAAGTGACCAAGTATTCAAATTTTTGTTATACCAAAAAAGAAGAAAACATTAAAGGGAAAGAAGGTCTGTTTAACAAAATAGCTGAAAATTCCTGAAATCTAGCAAGACATTTAGACATCCATATGTAAAAAGCTCAGAGATCCCCAAATATATAAAATTTAAAAAGGTATATTCCAAAACACAATATAGTCTAAATATCAAAAGTGAGAGACCAAGAGAGAATTGCAAAAACAGTAAAAGAAAACCATCTATTTGCTTACAAGAGACCCTCCATCAACTAACAGTGGATTTTTCAGCAGAAACCTTACAGATTAGAAGAGAATTGGATGATATATTCAAAGTTCTGAACTAAAAAACTGGAAGCCAACGATACTGTACCCAACATAGTTATCCTTCATAAATGAAGGAGAAATAAAATCTTTCCTAAACAAAAGCTGATGGAATCTATTACTTATAGACTGGCCCTACAAGAAATGCTTATGGACATCTTATACCTGGAACCAAGAGGATAATAGCTACCATCATGAAAACACATGAAAATATAAAACCTACTGGTAGAGCAAACACACAAGTGAAGAAGAGAAAGGACTCAAATTTCACCACTACAAAAATCCACCAAACTGCAGTGATAAACAATGTGAGAAGAAAAAGGAAACAAAGAATATGCAGAACAACCAGAAACCAATTAATAAAATTGCAGTAATAAGCCTTAACATATCAACAATAACCTTGAATATAAATGGATTGAAATTCCCACTTAAATGATGTAGACTGGCTAAACGGATTTTTAAAAGTGACCCAACTGTGTGCTGCCTGCAAGAAATTCATCTCACCTGTAAATACACATGTAGAATGAAAGTAAGATAACCCATGCAATCAGAAACCAAAAGCAAGCAGTAATAGCTATATTCATACCAGAGAAAATAGATTTATGTCAAAAATACTAAAAATAGACAAAAAAAGGTCATCATATAATGGTAAAGCTATCACTTTCACAAGAATTATATGATAATTCTAAACATATATGCCCCGAATACCAAAGCACCCAGATGTATAAAGCAAATATTATGAAACCTAAGAAGAGAGATAGATTACACACATTAATAGCTAATAGACTACATACATTAATATTTTAGGGCTTAAACACTCCACTCTCAGCATTAGACAGATCATCTAGAGAGAAAATTAACAAAGAAACATAGGACTCAAACTTCACTTTAGACCAAATACACCTAACAGGCATTTACAGAACATTTCATCCAACAGCTACAGAATACGCATTCTTCTTATCACCACAGGAAACACACTCCACGATAGACCACATCTTAGGACACAAAACAAGTCTCAACAAATTTTTAAAAATCATATCAAGTATCTTCTTAAACCACAATGGAATTAAACTAGATATCAGTAACAAGAGGAACTTTGGAAACTGTACAAATATATGCAAATTAAACATCCTCCTTAATGACCATTGATTCAAACAAGAAATTAAGGAGAAAATTTAAAAAAATCTCTTCACAGAAATTAAAATTAAAATTAAAATTAAAACACAATATATCAAAACCTGTGGGATATCGAGGCATGGTGGCTCACCCCTGTAATCCCAGTACTTTGGAAAGCTAAGGCAGGCAGATCACCTGAGGTTAGGAGTTTGAGGCCAGCCTGACCAACATGGTGAAACCCTGTCTCTACTAAAAACACAAAAATTAGCGAGGCATGGTGGCAGGTGCCTGTAATCCCAGCTACTCAGGTGACTGAGGCAGGAGAATTGCTTGAACCCAGGAGGTGGAGGTTGCAATGAGCCGAGATTGAGCAATTGCACTCCAGCCTGGGTGACAGAGCAAAACTCTGTCTAAAATTAAAAAAAAGAAAAGAAAAGAAAAGTAAAAACCTATGGGATACAGCAAAAGTAGTGTTAAGAAGGAAGTTTATAGAAAAAATGCCTACATCAAAAAAGTAGAAAGATGTTAATCTAATCATGCACCTCAAAGAATTACAAAAGCAAGAATATACTAAACCCCAAATTAGTAGAAAGAACACAATAATAAAGATCAGAACAGAACCAAATGAAATATGAACTGTAAAAAGTAATACAAAGGAACAACAAATGAAACGTATGTTCTGCAGATAAACAATATCAATAAATCATTGACCAAAAACAGAGAGAAGATCTAGAGAAATAAAATCAGAAATGAAAAAAGAGACATTAAAATATATCATAGAAATACAAAAGGTCATCAAAGACTGTCATGAACACCTATATACTAACAAACTGAATAACCTTGAGGAAATGCATAAATTCCTGGCCACATATATCCTACCAAGATTGAATCAGGAATATGTAGAAAACTTGAACAGATTAAAAATGAGCAATGAGATTGAATCAATAATAAAATATCTCCCAACACAGAAAAATTCAGGGAAGAATGGTTTCACTGCCAATTTTTACCAAACATTCTAAGAACTAATACCACTTCTCCTGAAACTATTTCAAAAAATTGAAGAGGATGGAATTGTCCCTAACTCATTCTACAAGGCTAGCACTACTGTTGCTGGGTTTTGGGGTGCAAGGGAGGCACAGCTCCTCTGAGAGGATGTTTTTCCAGGCTCTTGGTCTCTCACTCACCCAAGAATGGGAGAGGGGACCACAGCATGGTGCACTCACAAGAAAATATCGGACCCCAAAGAGTTTTTGCAGAAAAGTGATTTATTTAGGCAGAGAGAAAGAGAAAAAATAAAGGAGGAGGGAAGAGAGAGAAACAGCTAGCTCTCACACAGAGTGAGAAGAAGGAAAAGCCACTCTCAAACTGAGTGAGAGGGGTTCCCAGATGGGGAAAATCAGGGAAGAAAAGCTGTTCTCACACTGAGTCAGAAGGGTTCCCAGAGGGTGAAAACCAAGAAGTGAAGCTGCTCCCACACTGAGTTAGAGAATCCAGAAAGATGGAATCCTGGAGAGGAAAAGCAGCTTCCAGGAGGATTGTGGAAAGAGACCCCAGAGGGGGAAATCCCAGAGAGAAAAGCACCTTCCACACTAAGTGGAAGGGGACCCCAGAGGGGGAAAATCTGGAGAGAGAGAAAGCTTCTACAAAGATGGAGGAAGGAGACCCAAATATGGAATCCAAGGAGGTGTAGAAGAAGGAGACTTTTAAACTGGGAGGAATTCCCTCCTTCTCCAAGCCCTTTGACCTATGAAAGAAATTCCTTTAAGCCTCCACTGGAGTGATTGACTTTGATATTTTCCCACGCTCATGAAAATTTAAACAAAGACCCTTAAGACCCCGGATGGAGATGGGGGGCAAGGCGCTGGGAAGTTCTTGCCCTTGAAACTACGCCCCCTTGTGGACCCAGGAAGAGAATACATTCCCTCATTACCCTGATACTAAAATCACAGAAAGTCACAATTTGAAAAGAAAACTACAGGCCAATATCCATGATGAATATAGATGCAAAAATCATCATGAAACTATCAATAAACCAAGTCTAATAGCATATCAATACCACGATTCAGTGGGATTTATCCCAGAGATGCAAAGATGGTTCAATATATGTGACTCAATAAACATAATGCATCACATCAACAGAATGAAGGACAAAAGCCATATGGATATCTCAGTAGATACAGAAAAAGCATTTGGTAAAATTCAACATTCCCCTCATAAAAAAATTCTCAAAAAACAAGCCATAGGAGGAATACACCTCAACATAATAAAGATTATATATATGACAGACCCACAGCTGACATCATACTGAACAGAGAAAAACTGAAAGCCTTTTCTTTAAGAACTGGAAGAAGACAAAGCTACCCAGTTTCACCACCCCTGTTTATCATAGAACTAGAAGTCCTAGCCAGAGCAATCAGGAAAGAAAAAGAAATAATAGGCATCTAATTTGAAAAAGAAGTAGTCAAATGTTCTATCTTTGCAGATGATATCTTATACTTAGGAAATCATTAAGACTCCAACAAAAAACCCTTAGATCTGATAAATAAATTCAGTAAAATTGCAGGATACAAAATCAGTTTGCAAAATTAGTAGCATTGTTATGCACCAATAATAAACTAGCTGAGGAAAAATCAAGAAAACAGTTTCATTTGCAATAGCTCCAAAAAAATAAGTACCTAGAAATAAAATGAACCAAGGCACTGAAAGACTGCTACCAGGAAAACTACCAAATCACTGATGAACGAAATTGAAGAGGACACAAACAAGTGTAAAGACAATTCATGTTCATGAATAGGAAGAATTAACATTCTGCCCAATACAATCTTCAGCTTCCATGCAATCCCTATAAAAATACCACTGTCATTTTTCACAGAAATAGAACAAAAAATTCTAAAATTCTTAAGTAACCACAAAAGAGCCTGAGTAGCCAAAGCAAGCTTGAGCAAAACGAACAAAGCTGGACACATCACATTTCCTGACTTCAAAATTTATTACAAGACTATAGTAACCAAAACAGCATGGCATTGGTATAAAAACAGACACATAGACCAATTGAAAAGAATAGAGAACCCAGAAATAAATCCACATATCATCAAGTAAATATAAATCAAAAATGAGATATAATCTTATCCCAGCTAGCAGAACTTTTATTAAAAAGACAAAAAATAGCAGATGCTGATGAGGTTGAGGAGAAAAGGGAACTCTTATACACTGTTGGTGGGAACATTAATTAGTATAACCACTATTTAAAACAATATGAACATTTCTCAACAAACTAAAAATAGAACTACTATAGGATCCAGCATTCCCACTACTGGGCATTTATCCAAAGGAAAAGAAATCATTATATGAAAGAGACGCCTGCACTCCCATGTTTATTGCAGCACTATTCACAATAGCCAAGATGTGGAATCAACCTAAGCGTCCATCAGTGGATGAGTGGATAAAGAAAATGTGATACATAGACATGATAGAATATTATTCAGCCATAAAAAGAATAAAATCCTGTCATTTGCAGCAACATGGAACTGGACATCATTATGCTAAGTGAAATAAACCAGACACAGAATAAAATATGATACATGTTATCACTCTTATGTGGAGTTTTAAAAGTTGATCTCATGGAGATAGAGTTTAGAATGATAGATATCAGAGCATGGGAAGGAGATATGGGGAAGGATGAAGAAAGGCTTTTTAATGTGTACAAACATACTGTTAGATAAAAGGAAAAAGTTCTAATGTTTGACAGCAGAGTAGGATGATTACAGTTAACAGCAATGTATTGTATATTTCAAAATAGCTGGAAGAGAGGACTTGAAATGTTCCCAACACATAGAAATGATAAATACTCAACATGACAGATACCCCAAATACACTGATTTGATCATTGCATATTGTATGCATGTGACAAAACATCACATGTATCACATAACTGAAAATGTTATTTCTCAATAAAAACCATTTAAAAAAGAAATGTCATCCAGAAGAAAATTCAGAGGCTATAAAAATATTAATCAAGCCTGGCAACCTTGAGAAACACGTTAAGAGGACAGAAAGGCTTAGATTTTGTAGTTGTTTCTGGTCTCCTGTGAGCCAGCCTTCACTCTGCAGTTCATCCTTGGCCATGAGGGATGACAACTTGTAGGGTTAGGCACCTAGGATACTAACTCCCAAATAAGTTGTATTCGTCTGTTTTTGTTGCTACAAAGTTACCCGAGGCTGGGTAATTTACAAAGAAAAGAGGTTTATTTGACACACAGTTCTTCAGACTGAACAAGCATGGCATCTGCTTCTGCTTGGCTTCTGGTGAGGCCTCAGGAAGCTTTTAGTCATGGCAAAATAGAAGGGGAGCTGGAGTGTCACATGCAAGAAGAGAGTAAGAGAGAGATGCCAGGCTCTTTCAAATAACCAGATCTCATGTGAACTCATGACCACTAGGAGGGCACCAAACCATTCATGAGAGAGCCACCCTCATGACCCAAGTACCTCCCTATAGGTACCACCTCCAACACTGGGGATCACATTTTAACATGAGATTTAGAGGGGACAGATATCCAAAACTGTATCATCAGTTCTCCAGTTTGGCTCTGTATCCCCACCCTCAGACCTCTGGATGAGATTGTTCCTCCTCTATAGTCCTGTGGTTCTCTGGACTATCCTAGTCATAGCTGCATCACACTGGGCTTTAACTGTAAGTATCCCTCAACTAAATTTAAAGAAAACAAGTTAATCACAGATATATTTAAAGAATATTTTGGCCCAAGGTAAAAACTCAATAAATGTGTGAAGCATGAACATACAGTTGTCCCTTGAACAACACAGTTTTGAACTGCACAGGGGTCCACTTACACATATATTTTCTTCTGCCTTGACTACCACTAAGAGAGCAAGATCAATTCCTCCCCTTCCTGTTCCTCCTCAGCATACTCAACATGAAGATGATGAGGATGAAGACCTTTATGATAATTCGCTTCCACTTAATGAATAGTAGATATATTTTATCTTCCTTCTGATTTTCTTGATAACATTTTCTTTTTTCTAGCTTACTTTAAGAATTAAGCATATAATACATATAACATACAAAATATGTGTTGTTTGTTATTGGCAAGTCTTGCAGTCAACAGTAGACCATTAGTAGTTGTGTTTTTGGGGAGTCAAAAGTTATGTGTAGATTTCTGACTGTGTGGTGGTTGGCATCTCTAACCCCTGCACTGCTCAAGGGTCAACTGTATTAATAAACCTATAAATAAACCATTTCCAAGAAGTTCTATGAATGGGTTTCAGAAAGTCTGTGAATGCCTCAAATTGCATATAATATTGAATGCATGCTGATGGACATGCATTCCTCTGGTAAGAATCCATGTCCTTCATTTGATTATAAAGTGGTTCATGACTACCTCCAAATCACCCCCAAATTATCTTAAATTCCTTGAATGAGTATGTGGGCCAAGCTTTGAGGTGCCAGTGACTTTCAGAAGTCACAACTTATATTCTAGAGAGAGTTTATTTTGTTTTGGAAAAATAAGCACTGTTAAGAACCAATGGAAAATGATTAACCACTTTCAAGTCAGGGGTTGAAATTTAAAAGAGCAGAATATCCTTATTATTTACTAACTTCAGTCAAAAAATTACAAATGAAAATCAATTGCCATTCCAATTAATATTTTGTCTCTATGAATGGGTAACATGGTCACCCCTGTGGAAGGAAAATGGAAATCTGAAGATCTGCAGTGCATTAATTGAGCAAATATTCTTTCTCTGAATGCTATATTGTATAATTTGAATTTTTTTACTCTGTATGATCACCTATTTCAAAATAAATAGTCAGAAAATTTTAACTGCATGTCCTTTATTGATTCTGGAATTTAACAATTTTTATAAAGACTTAAAATTTTGGATTGAACTGGAATGATTTTTTAAGAAACTATCATAAAATTTGAGAACTAATAAATTCAAAAACCAATTCTCACAGGCAGACGCAATAAAATACATGGCACAATCCAGGAGAGAAAATAAGACATGAGCATGTCAAAATAACTAAAGATACAGAGGATATTGAATGACTCATAAGAGACTAATTTGTGTACCTCTTTTAAGAAACACTTGAAAACCATGTTGGAATGGATGATCTCATAGAAAAAATACGAATGACCAAAACTGGTCTCAGAAGAGAGAGAAACTTTTCTCAGTAGAGAGAGAAGAAGTCTAATTTATAAAATAGAAATAAAACTTCCAAAGAACTACATAAACCAAAAGAAGTAGCATAGTTAGACAGTGTCATAAGCAAAATTTGCTACACCTTTAAGGAATACATTATTTCAATGCTATATGTTTTGAGAGCATAATTAAATGAAAGCTTCCAAATCTTTTGAAGATTTTTTTTTGGAAACAAAAAAATTGATATCTAAAAGTGAAAAAGAAAGTATGAAATAAATCTACAAATCAATTTTACTTGTGAATAGTGATGCAAAATTCTGAAATAAAATACTAGCAGACAGGGTCCAGCAATATAATAAAAGAATAATACACTACAAGTAAGTGCAGTTTATACTAAGAATGCAAGGATTATTCAATATTAAGAACTCTGTTACTCTAACATACTATGAGTACATGAATATAGATAAACCATATTTTAAAAACTGTAGAGATTTTCAAAAGGGTTTTGATAAAAATCAACATTTTATTTAACAAACATGTAGTATTTATTCTGTGCCAAACATTGTTCTAAGTGTTTTACATATATTGAGTTTAATGCTCACAACCACTCCATAACTGAGGTACAAATAATATTCCCATTTACAATGAGAAAACTGAGGCACAATAAGGATAAAATAATTTGGCTAGTAAGTGGTAAAGCCAGGATTTACACCAGGCATTTTGGTCCTTGCATTTAGCCACTATATTGTACTATCACGCATCAATTTTTGGTAGACCTACATAGAAACATATACATATTTTTACATTACGTGAGATCATGTAAAATCACAAAATCCAGTTTTATTCGAAGTGAGGAAGCACTAGAAGCACTCTGTCTCACTCTATTTCCCAGGTTGGAGTGCAGTCATGAGATCATGGATCACTGCAACTTTGACCTCCCAAGCTCAAGTGATCCTCCCACTTCAGCCTCCAAAGTAGCTGAGAATAAAGTTGCATGCCACCATGCCACCATGGCTGTTTAAAAAAATATTTTGTAGAGAATGGGTCTCCCCTATGTTGACCAGGATGCTGAACTCCTGGGATTAAGCCATTCTCCTATATTGGGCACCCAAAGTGCTGGGATTATACATGTGAGCCACTGCACCTGGCTCTAGAAGGATTTCTATTAGAAACAAGAACAAAACAAGGATATCCACTCTAATTAACTACTTTAAACTTATGAAGATAGCAACTGTCAACATTAGAAAAGAGAAGAGGAATAAAATTAGAAATATGAGATATAATTTCATTATTTTTAAGTTATATAATTGTATATCTAAAAAAAAAATCTAAGACCAATCATGAAACCAATATAAGCAATGAGAGAAAATGAGAGAATTTAGTAAGCTAGTTGGGTACAAAATTGGCACACAAAATTAATAGTTTTCTTCCATACAAACAATATTTATTTAGAAAATATAGTTGAATAAATGATTACAGTAGCAACAACAGCAAATAAAATGCCTAAGAATAAACTGCAAAAAGTGCAACACACACACACACACACACACACACATTATAGTGCTATTGATGAATATAGAAAAGAACATAAATAAGTAGAAAGCCATACTTTTTTCTTGAATAAGTCTCAGAACCATAAAAATTCCTCTTAATCTATCATTTTAACATGCCTTCAATGACAAAATATCCATTGATCTTGTAAAAAGCCTAACATATGGACTCTAATATTTAACTGGAAAAAAAACATGTAAGAATACTTTGAAAATATACGGGAAAAACATAATAAAATAATGATAGATTTGCCAGATATTAAAATATATTTTAGTTCATTGTAATAAATTAGTGGGATGCTATTATATGAATAAACAAAGTGTTAAGATGGAAGAAGACTGGAAATGTTTCCAAATACAAATAGGAGTAGAGTATATGATAAAGATGACCTTTCAAATAAGTCTGGAAGACATGAATTGTTTATGAAAAGTGTTGAGACAATTATATAGCCATCTAGAAAACAATAAAGTTACTTCCCTCCCTACCTCACTCCCTATTCCAGAATAAATTCTAGATGATTCAAAATTAAATGTGAAAATAAGTACAATAAAGCACTATTGGAGAATTTCTTCCAACCTTAAAGTGGGAAAACCTTTTCTAGATACAGCACAAAAAAAACTGGAAGCCATAAACAAAAACTGTTGTCAAATTTGACTACACAAAATTATATACATATGTATATATATGTATATTAAAATTTGTGTAGCACACAGAGACAAATAGCCAATTTCCTCCTATATAAAGAGTACTTATAATCAATAAGAAAAAAATCCCAATAACAGAATAGAAAAAAATTGATATATACCATAGAAAAGGAAATGAGAATGGTTCTTGGATATATGAAAAAAAAGTTTAAACTCCTAAGAGAAATGCTTATTAAAACTGAACTAAGTTTTATCATTATCACCTATAATATTGACACTAGTTAAAATTTTATGACATACATTTTTGGCAAATGTGTATGAAATGTTGGTTATGGAAGTATCAATAGATACAGTATGAAAAGATATTTGACAGTATCTAGCAAAAAAATTTATCTTCTTTGATCCAGCAATTTCTCTTCTTGAAATGTATCCTACAGATATTGAATGAGCATAGAGTGATATGTATGAAGATATTCACTTAGCACTGTTTGAAATATCAAAAAATCAGTGATATAAATCAAGATGTTTATCAATAGGAAGTCACTTGAAACATTTATGGTATATTCATGCAGTGGAATACTCTGCAACCTTAAAGAGAGTAAGACATAAGCAGGAAGAGAAGTTGGATGGCTCAGGGGGAATTGCACAGAGGGTTTAAACTCCACTGACACTATTTGTATATGTATTTATTTATAATATTGTATTAAGCTAGGAAATGGGGTGCATAGGTGGTTATAACATTGCTCTTCTCACCCTTTTATGGGTGTCTGAAATTTTTAAAATAAATCTAGTACAAACAAAATAAGACAACTCTGTATTTATTGAAGTGGAACAGTCTTCAAGATGCATCATTAAACAAAAGCCACAGGGTTTGAATCATTGTTTATAGTAGTGGATTTTCTTGTCTATGACCCAGTTGAGGAAATATATTTTACATTCTAACCCAGTTCACAGTGAATCCATAAATAAAAACTAAAAACAAAAATTTCATAAGACAATATCTACCCTTACTATGAAACAACATGCTCTGACATTTTCTCTTCTTTTCTATTCCATTCATGTCTTTGTAATGTTAGTTGTGATCCAGGAAATTCATTTTATAGCTAACTAATAGGTCACAGCCTGAAGTTGGAAAATGATGATGTCCAGTATACTACATTTTATGTGAGATTTTTAAAGAAGCTATATGCTTGCATGCTTACATAATCATAGAATTTCTTTGGAAATATTCACAATAAATGAATAACTTTGATTGCACTTGTGGAGGGGAACTGAGGGGGGCTGTGGGACAGGGATTGGAGGGAGATTTTTTTCCTGTATGCTCTTTTGTCCAATTTGAACTTTGATAATGTGTTATTGAATTTTTAAATTTAACATAATTTTTCAAAATAAATAAAAAGAAAATGATGTCATATATGAATGAATCCAATTCAATTGCTTTCTTGACCACTTTTTAAAATAGCCAATACTTGCTGCTTAAAGGGCACCTTCTAATGCTTTAAATTTTAAATTTAATACTTTAAAATTTATTTAATACTTTAAAATTTATTTAAAGTAGCTTTGCATGTGTGTATTCCTTCAAAAAATAAAGTGGGAAACAAACCTATTAGACTAAGAATATTATTTGCTGTTTGTATTACTGCTATGTCACCTGCTCATATTGATTGTCCTCATGAAATTACAGCCCCATGTATAGAGTGGATATACTTTTTTGTTTACTTGAAACAGCTATGTTTGGCAATCAAGTTTCTATCTTACAGAGGAAGCAAAGCATGGAAGTATTGTTATCTAGTGGACAAGCAGTTTTATGTTTCAAAATTGTTTGCCAAAATTAGCAGCAGTAAAACAAGAAGACAACTGCAAATTTCAAACTTTTCATATTAATATATACCATGCTATTTTCCTTTGAAAACAAAAATTTGTATCTTTCATTTAACAATTTTGGCAGTGTACACATCATTTTGTTTCCATGAACAAATGATTATTATGCTAAATGGTTGATCTTAAATAGAGTTTCCTTATTCACCAAAGTTTATACTTTTAACTTTTTGTTTTCAATTGGAAATTTCTGCTTGACTAATTTTCACTTATTTTGATGTTTGTAAGTGCAAAAATAGTTTATTGATTAAAATTATCCTTTATTTTCATTGTTCCTTGGCAAGTTTATACTTGCTGAAGTAATTCTTCTGAAGTTGGAGAGATTGTGTAGCCTGCACAAAAATTCTGTGTAATTGTTTAATCCATTTTACTATGAGACAATCGGTAGCCTTGTGAAATAATCCATAAATGTTCCTTATACTACATGTTGTTTTTTTTTTGAGAGAAAGAAAGAAGAAGAAAGGAAAAAGAAGTAGAGAGAACAGAATTCTTGCTCTATTGCCCAGGCTAGAATACAATCTAGGAATAGGTATTAAAAACCTCTTTTATGCCAATAATTGTACTTAACAGAGACAGGAAGTAATAAGGGACGAAAATAACAAACAAACAGCCAACCAATATTTCATTTAAGTCTGTGAAATGCTATGCAAATGCTGAAGAGTGATTTACTTCCAATTATATAGTCACTTTCATAATAGGTATAATATGATACTAAGAAAAATGTATGTTCTGGAGACCTGGGATGAAGAATTCTATAGATATTCACTAAGTTTACTTATTCCAGGTCTAAATTCCCTATTAATTTTCTATCTTGTTGAGCCGTCGAATATTAACAATGTGGTATCAAGATCTCCCGCCATTATTGTGCAGGAGTCCAAGTCTCTTTATAAGTCATTTAGAACTTGTCTTATGTATCTGGGTGCTCCTATAGTGGGTGCATATATATTTATGATCATTAACTCCTTTTGTTGCATTGATTCTTTTACCATTATGTAATATCCTTCTTTGTTTCTTTTAGTCTTTGTTACTGTTAAAGTCTATTTTGTTGGAGACAAAAATTACAACTTTTTTTTTTTTACTCTCCATTTGATTGGTGAATTTTCATCCCTTTGAGTCTTTGTGTGTCGATATTTCTGAGATAAATCTGGATACAGTGTACCAATAGGTTTTGAC
>CAUYLG010004795.1:0-24354 GCA_963573385.1 Cacajao melanocephalus
AGTATTTTCCAGCTTGGATTCATTCTCTTCATCACATTCAGGTACACCTATCAAACGTAGATTAGGTCTTTTCACATAGTCCCATATTTCTTGGAGACTTTGTTCATTCCTTTTTACCCTTTTTTCTCTAATCTTGCCTTCTTGTTTGATTTCATTGAGTTCATCTTTGACCTCTGATATCCTTTCTTCTGCTTGGTCAATTCAGCTGTTGAAACTTGTGCATGCTTCGCGAAGTTCTCGTGTTGTGTTTTTCAGCTCCATCAATCCATTTATATTCCTCTCTAAGTTGTCCATTCTCGTTAGCATTTCGTTAAATCTTCTTTCAAGGTTCTTAGTTTTCCTCTTGTGTAGTTTCATAATCATCATTGAGAGCTACAATGATGATTATGAGATTATAATCATGACAGAAAAACTAAGGTGTGTATCAAATATACACATCTAAAAGAATTAAGTCTACAGACTGGACCTAACTAGGAAAGAAACTTCCATACTACTGCCATGGGAAAACAAACTGAGGTATCAACTAAGTCTTTGGCTAAAATAGACTATTCAGTATAATAATGACATGTGGCATTAGGAATTGAGAGACTTGGAATCTAATTTAAAGACTCATTGCTTATTAGCCCTGTGATCATAGAGCAAATTTACCAACTAGTCTGTAACTCAATTTCCTTACTTGTGTGATGAGCAGGAACACTACTAACAAGACTGTTGGGATGATCAATTGAAATATTGCATGTAATAGTCCTAACAAACTTTAAAAACAATAATTTAATAAATAAGAAAAATCAAGTAGCTTAAAATATGGTACAGAACAATGCAGTTCCTAATACATACTTTAATTCTCTTTGACTAAGTTATCAATTTTGGACCCTAAATATTTAATAATAATTTCTGCCTATTTCTGAACATTTAACTATATGCTCAGCACTTTACTAGGTGCTTTCTGTATGTTACATTGTTTATAACAATACAACACCACCACATAAAGTTGGAGTTAATATCTTTCTTTGATAGGTGAGACTGAGTTTAAGGAATGCCCATGGTGATTATTATCAAAAATATCACAGCTGTGATTTGAAACCTGATCTTTCTGACTCTATGGGCAAGACTCTTCCCACTGTATCACATAACAAGTAATAGTTTAAGGCTGTACCACAAGCACAAAAGGTTTTACTCCTAGGACGTAGCTTTTATCTCTTGCCCAAGGCTGACTTCTGCCTTGCTTTTTTATGGATGCCAATTAATCATTAACATTCAGTTATCTGGTGGGTTTTCCAGTTTTCTCTGATGTTTTATCCATAAATTCTCCTTCATCAGCCAGCGATGGTGATGAATGCTGCTGCCATGCTCTCCTCTGTGTGTGGTCAATGCTAGATACAATCAATCGTTCATCACTGCCCTGGACAAGTCTTCAGATATTAGCCAAAGAAAAGCAAACATTTTTGTTCTACAATAATCCTTAAGGAGTACAGTGTGTGGAACAATTTTCTTTTGATAATTACTCTTTCACATTAAAAAATCTGTCAAGGTATTTCACCACTTCTGAGTAAAAACCTCATTAATCATTAGTTATGGTAGCAACTATATTTCCCTTGCTAGAAATTATTTGTAAGTGACAGTAAGATAAAAGGCAAATATCATTAAGTGCTTAGAAGCTAAAGATCTCTTAATTTAAATTGTGAGTGCATGACGACTCTAGGATAAAAGGATGAGCATAAACTGATGGAGAGAAGGGGCTGGTGTGCTTGACTTCTATTACCCAGCACTAAGCTGACAGAATGCTGAATAAAAGAACTACCTCTAGCCCAAAATAGAATTATGCCCAGCCACTTTTCAATCTGGTCCTCCATCTCCATCCCCTTTCTCAGTGAATGGTACAATCAAACACTCCATTGTTGACCAAACCGGAACCTAAGAGTTTTTCTTGACTCTTTTTCTCTTCTGGCATTTCTATTTCATTAAAATTTCTCTTTATTCTGTCTATACTTGCTACTATCTAGTTTGATCTTTATCACTTCTCGTCTGATTTACTACAGTAAGCTCCTAAGTAGCCTTCTCTTTCTAGTCTTGCTCTTCCCTAATCCATTTGTTGTATGGCAGGTAAAGTGAGATTTCAATTTTTAAAACATTGCAAATATGATCAAGTTGCTCCCAACGTTAAATTTGTTGTAGCTCCTCAATGTTATGAGAATAAAAATAAAAAAATTTTTAAGGGCAGATAATACCTTCCTCTGTCTCTGCCTTGTCTCTGCAGTCACACTTCTTGCCTGTTTCTTTTACTCTGTTATCCATCCACCCAGGCTTCTCTTGGTTCCCCCAACATACCTCTTGTCTTGCTATAAAATCTTCTTGGTTTGGAACACCGATTCCTCCTGTCTTGCCCCTTTGCCCTTGCCTGGCTAACCTGTATTGGACAGGCCTTAGACTGGAAATGGAATTACACCCTCTTCTCCCATGTCAGAGGCCAGCAAGTCTGGGTTTGGCCCTTCCTACCTGCTCCCATACTATGCTGTCATCATGGCCTGCATCATTCTATATGGAAATTAGCTGGGTGCTCCTTTAATTCCTCCACTAGATCCTGGGCTTTCCAAAGGCGTATTTCTCTTGCTACATCCTCACTGTTGAGGACAGGGCCTGCCGTCTGGTGGATGCCTAAATTGCTATTTGCTGAATGAATCAGTAAATGGATTGGAGTCAGGCAAATTCAAAGATAGACATACTAGTTAAGAAACAATTAAAATTATAGTGGAGGTGAAATATGCTATTAGTCTGAATGGAGGCAGAGGAATATGAGGTTGTATGAGAGAAGGAAGAAAGAAAAAAAGAAAGGAAATAGAATGGACTTAAATTGGTTGCTGTGGATATGGGAAATGAAGAAAAGAATGTAAGTACTCAAGGAAGAACAGAATTTAAAGGAAGGAAATATTGGATGTTAATTTAAAGTGCTTGAAGTAGAGACATAAATGGTAAAGGGCAAGATGTAAATAATGAGTAAGACTCACTTTCAGACTATATTATCTTACGTATTTAAAATGTATTTTATTTTTATTTTAAAATACATTTTAAATGTGCCTTATCCACCCTCTAGGGGAAGTATATGTTTCAAAGGTAGGCATCAGCAACAAAAGTGGCCCAGAAAAAGAAATTGCTCTAAGTAATTTACCATTCAACCAATCAAATTCCTAATTAAACTGAGTAGTCACACTCTAACACATTTATCTTTAGGACATTTAAAACGTATCAATTTTGTCACATTCTAAGCTTTACATTATTTAAAAATTTTTCTAAAAATATCGCCTTTGAGAAAAGTCATGCAGAAAACCCGGTTTGCTGAGAATGAACCTGAGGATCTAGAAAAGTGAGTTTTAGATCTTTGGTAAGACTAAAATCCCAGAAAATGAGTTCTTTTGTCTAGTAAAATGAGTAGATTTACCTAGATCAACAATTCGTATGCTCAGTGTCCATAATTACCACCAGGACAACTTGGACAGTCCTGAAATCTATGTTTTTGGATAAATGTTTCATGGAGATTATTATTTTATCAATTCTCATGTCATTATTGGGGAATTAATTTGAGAGTGGCCTGGAATTCCCTAAGCATTCTTCAAAATCCTAAATGAGCAATGTCTATGCTTTCATTAAGCCTATAAAATCTGTTCCTGTGTACATTTATAACGTCATTTCCTATTTTATCAATTTCCTCTTATATTTTCTTTCTACTGCAGCAAAGGGAACTTAAGCCTGAAAATTGCTCTTATTGTTGCTGTATAAAGACACATTATGCTGAATACCAAAAAGAGGAAAAGAGGGGGAGAGAGGGAACAAAAAGAAAGGAAGAGAAAAAGAGAAAGACTTTTATTATCTTTGCTTTGTGGCACTTTATGTTCCCCTGTCTTTCTTACTTTCTTACTTCTGGCTCAGCATATTTGTTTTTAAAATATGTAAATTCTGGCAGACACTGAAAATTGAATCCAAGCTCAGACATGAGTGGAAATCAAGGATTAGCAAGGATGTGGCCACTAAAGTGATATCTGCAAACATGATGCAGAATTTTATTTTTGAAAAGCAGCTTGAGTTCCCTCCAATCATCCACACCTTGTCTGTGCCCATTTCCCTATCCTGAAGATGGGAGAGACTGAAGGACGAGAGACATCTTGTATAGAAATGAAATGGAGAGTTTTAGGAAGGAAAAAAAAGGCTGTGCTGATGCTTTTTTTTTTTTTTTTCATCTGCATGAAGCAGTGTGTATTTTGGTACAGTGTTAAGAATCCTCAAGCAATTTCTCTCATGTCACAAGTTTAAAGAGTTATCTATGAATGAGTCAGCCTGGGAGTTGCTATGGAAACAATTCTCATCCTGCTGGAGTCAGTCCCCTTATAATGTTGCCACTGAAAAATACCTTAGTTTCAGAAGTATCTGAAGTTCCCTTTGCATTTAAATATTTATTATGTTATGTATGCATTCCTTGATTTTGCAAGATTACCTGACTAGAAATCATTTTTAGAGCTCTATAAATAGGCATGCTATGTCGTGTTCCTTTCTTCCGCAAGATAAAAGATAAATCCCTGTGCTCACAGAACAATCTCTCTCTCCCTCTGTCTCTCCATTTTCTTTCTTGAGTGTAAGTTTGTGCATGTGTGTGTAATCAGTGTCCTTCAAATTTTAATATTTGAAGAAGACACTCTGGACAGCAATCATAAGCCCCAATTTTCAAGAGAGTAGTTGAAAGTATGTGTGGGCTTGCCACACTGCAACTGCACATGAATGTAAATTGTGCTGTAGTTTAGTGTGGAGTCACTAAGGGCAGCATTTGTGTGGTTTACTGATTTATATTCCAGGAAAGAGCTGCTTGGCAGAATGAAATTGCTTGTAGCTGCCATAAGTCCAAAAAAAGAAGTCCAGACTCTACTTTGACAAGAAAGGTTTTCAATAATCTAGCTCAACCTACTTTTCCAACGTCTTTTCCCACTTGACTACCTGCTCACTCAGGCATACCTGCTGCATTTTTTTTCTGTGTACAAGATTACCCTATTTCTAAGGCAAGCATGACACACTGTTAGTTGTGATGGATTCCTAAAATCCATTGCTGTGCTGTGCTTTTAGAAACTGTAACAGTATAGTATCATGATAAGAGTATAAGATTTGGTGTCAAATCAATCTAAATTAGATTCCAATTTTGTCTATTACTAATTCTTTCACCAAGTCACTTAACCCTTTGAGATTCAGTTTCCTTATCCATTAAATAGAAATTTAAGTAATGTAATACAGATCGTAGCACGGCCTTTTGCATACGTGTTTAACAAATAGTAGCTATTACCACTGCAAATATAACTCAGGAATACTGCAAGATGTTGCTTTTTCTCATTGTTCTCACATTACCACTAGATATATCTTATGTAATTGATATACGAAAAACCCCTCCAAGGTTATGACATGTCTTCAGCTACATTTTTTTGTAAATATTTGACCATACTTTTGTCAAATTACTTTTTTGAGCTAGCCACAATGCTCTGATATAGAGAAAGGATTTATATAGACTGAGTAGTGGGCTATGCATTAGCCTAGAATATTCTTTCTGCTCATTATCTATCCACTCTACTGGATAGAGACTCCCTCTTGAGTTTGAAGGTTAGACACACAAACGGCACAGTTAGCAGCATGGAGCAGAAACAGACACACAGAGAGGAAGAAGTATGTAGGAATAAAAGAAGACTAGCAGCAGCTGCTGGGAATCAGAAATGCTTCCAGATAATGCAAAGATGAGTAGCAGAGCCACCTGAATGGTAGAAAAATGAAATAAAATGATTTCAGTGTACGAGGTTCTCTAGAGTTAATGCTGGACCCTGAGTCAGGTCTTAGTTTCCAATGAAGCCCAGTTCTGTGGGTTGCTAAGACTGTTTTCAGTTTTTACAGACTCTTCCACGTCTTATCAATTACAGTAATGGGAACACATCTACTTTCTTTACAATCTGGGAGTACCTACCTTAGGATCTCAATATTTATTATTTAGACATGGCTACTGTTTGACAGTTACCCAAGGCAATAATTTCTTCATCTACCAACTATTTTTTTGAGTAGCTGCTATGTGCCAAGCACTCTGTTAGGCATTGGAACCCCAAGGAGAGCTATTTAGTCCACCCTCCATGCTCCTATATCTTAGTATTAAACAGTATACTGCATTGCATTTCTCCAGTTTTACGTTTGTATCTTTTTCTAGAACTATGACTTCTCTGAAGACAGTGTTTGTTTTTTACCAAATCATGCACAGTGTCCAGGATATAATAGGCATTCATTAACAATATCAGATATTTGTATAGGTGAATTGATCAAACAGTGCTATGTGTAATTTCTTTATGACACTGAAATAATTTTTTGAAGACCAGAAGGTCTCTGACTTATGATGTTTTGACTTATGATTTCTTGACTTTACAATGATATGTAAATGATACATATTTAGTAGAAATTATACTTCAAATTCTGAATTTTGATCTTTTCTCAGGCTAGAAATACGCCATGATACTCTTTTGCATTGCTAGGCAGAGGCGGCCAACCATAGCTCCTAGTCAGCCACACAATCACAAGGGTAAAAACTGATACTCTGCAGGGCACTGTGTTGCCAGATGATTTTGCCTAACAGTAGGCTAAGTGTTCTGAGCATGTTTAAGGAAGGCTAGGTTGAGCCATAATGTTTGATAGGTTAAGTGCACTTTCAACTTACAATATTTTCTATTTGTGATAGGGTTATAAGGATGTGGTCCCAATGTAAGTCAAGGAGCATCTATATATTTAGTATAAAATAGATACCAAACTTACTTTATTTCTAGCAGTAAAGTTGTGATCACCCTCCCCCCAAGCTTATGTTCATTAATTTGTCATATGCATAAGTATTTTTGAAAGTTCAACATGTCTGAAAGTTCTATATTATGACCCATTTATTAAAGTGTTATATAAAGTGTTTAATACTGAATTAATTTTGCTCTTAGTATACTCTATCTTGTGAGATTCTTAGCATTGTCAAAATAAGGACTTGAGGCAAGCATCTCTGGTATTTTATGGAAACTTTAAAAACAATACAATGTCCAAGAAGACATATAATCCATTTAGTTTGGTTCATTTAACAATATCAAGGAATGAAGACAAACTCTTTTCATTTTAAACTCTCTTCAGATATTATGAAATGAATATTGATTTGAAGCACTTAATAGAAACCTAGTTTTAATTTCTAAAAAGCTTTTGTTGTATTTAGTTGTAGATTATATTACTCAGTGAATTTGATTATAAGATTCAATTGTAAGAGTATTCATGAGATTTCAACAAAAGAAATAGCCATGAAAATACTGCAAGAGTTACAGCTAGTATACAGAAGAAAGCCTTAACTTAGTTAAGTAACTTCACTCAACGTGCTTATAAAGTGAAGAAGAATGAGATTAACAGTTTTTTGACATTGTCAATTGACCAGACACTTTAAAAGACAACTTTATTGACATATAACTGATAGGCAATAAACTGTACATATTTAATGCATACAATCTGATGAGTTTGAACATTTGCATATACCCATAAAACCACCACAATCAAGGAAATAGACATATCTATCACCTTCAAAAGTTTTCCTCTGTCCCTTTGAAATTTTGTTTGTTTTGTGCTTTGTTTTTGTGATAAGAACTCTTAATATGGGATCTATCTGATTAACACATTTTTAACTGTATGATGCAGTATGGTTGAATACAGGTACTAATCTATATAGCAGTTCTCTAAAATCAGTTGGTATAAAATTTTGATCATGCAAGATAAATTAATCTTGGGCCAGACACCTTGATGTTCACTTTAGACACATTATCTTACATAGTCCTCTTAGAAATGCATTAAATCCATGTAACAATACAAAGGCTAAAGCTAAGAGAGATTTAAAATGATTATTTCAAATGTCTGAGCTGGGTCTTGAACCCAGGTCTGCCTGAACCCAATCTTGTACTCTATTACACGAGGCCTCCTATCAGTGAACTAACTGGTGGCCCCTAAAAAGATATGTCTATGTCATAACTTCTGGAACTTGTGAATGTAATCTTATTTGTAAAAAGGAAATTTGCAGATGTTATTAAGTTAAAGATCTTGAAATAAGAATATTCTACATTATTCAGGTGGGCCCCGACTCCAGTGGCAAGTGTCCTTATAAGAGACATACATACACAGGGAAACACACAGGGAAAAGAAGAGAAGATGATGTAAAGACAAAAGCCGAGATTAGAATTAAGAAGCCAGGAGCTGAGAAATGTCTGGAACAACGAGAAAAGACAGGGAAGGATTTTCCCCTCGTGCCTTCAGAGGGAGCACAGCGACCTCTAAAACTGAGAGGGAATAAATTTCTCTTGTTTTAAGACACTTTGTGATAATGTATTAGGGCAACCACAGGAAAACAGCACACTTCCTAAAGTTGTTCTTTCGAATTAAATACATTTTTTGGATATTCACGAACATTATCAGTCACTCAGTCAACTTTATCAGTAGCATCTTGGTACTTAGCATTTAGATTCTTGAATTTTTGGTCCTATGCAGAATACGGAATTTATCATGCTCCCTTCCTTCAGTGTGGTCAAGGGAAAAAAATGAATACCTATCAAATACCATTAATGAAAAGAATTTATTTATATATTTGAAATACTTATTCAGCACATACTTTGGAGTAGAGAGAGTTTCAGGTGCTGAGAATGCAACAGTAAACAAGACAGAAAACTTCTCTATTCTCAGTAAGATTCCAGAAAAAGACAATAGCTACTTCTAGGCCATACAGAAGGAGCAATCATGGTGGGTTAAAGGAACAAAAAGGAGGCCTGATATATTAAGCATTTCAATAGATGTGAGCTCATCTATTATTATTTTTATTATTATTAATCATCCAACCAGTGTTTAAACAGAATATTTAGAAGGTGCTGACTAAAAGAGAATGCTATATTATTTTTGAATAGGCAAATAGAAATACCAAGGTACAGGGTCAATCTGATCCAGCTATAGAAAAGTGATTGCTTGTCGGGTTGGATGACGAAGCACCTACTTCTCCATCTATGCGCCATGCACTACCCACATGATTTCTAGAAATCTAAGGGAAACCACAATAATAAATGAATATGTTCAGTCTTTTATCCCTATGATTTACTTTAAAATCTTTCTCTAGCAGTGTTTTTGTGTATCTGTGTGTGCCTGTTCCTCCTGTTGAGATAGAGGAATCCTCTGAAGCACTTGACATTTTGGGACAGGATGTCCTAAAAAGGAAGGAAAATAATACAGACAAAGAAAAAAATAAGGGCCACAACTGCAGGAACATTTTATACAATCTACAAAGTGCCTGAAGTCAGCACTGCTGGCAGGACATTGTTCTCTCAGTGGCATGTTAAAATAGAGAAAATGTGGAATCCTTTTTGATGATACCCTTAGCTTCTTGTTCTGACCTGCCAGTCACTAGGTGGAGGAAGCATTTCAGTTTCCTGTTCTTATTTCACAGTATCATAGAAAAGTCATACCAGAATACTGCTGCTAACAGTACTGGTACAAACTTTCTGAATGCAGTTCACAGCATATTTTTAGTTTCATTATTAGTTTCATATTTGATTATAATGAAAAATATAGCCACAATTTTAGCTCCAAGCAGGACAAAGAATTCATTCTTTGTGTGAGGACCAGGTGAATATGATTGCAGAAATAATTTCAGTGGAAGGAGATTGATAAAGAAAAATCATATTTATTTTATTATATAAGTACAATGCTAAAAAGGATACTGAAAATCACTGATTCAAGTGGCAATTATTTACTTTTCACATCATTTACTTGGGTATCCTCCTGGATCCTGTCTGTTTTTCCTTTATCCATGCTTCCCACATCCAATCAATTACCAATTTCCTTCATTTATTAATTCTAAATTCAGTTCGGATGTATCCCCCTCTCTCCTAGTGATCTTAGTTTAGGCCACAATGCACTCTCTTCTGAATAACTGTATAATTCTAACTAATTTGTCTGCCTTCAATTCAGTTACACCTCCAAACTCATTTTTCACATCGGGTTGGAGTAATCATGTTATAAAACAAGAATCTGATAATGTCACTATTTTGCTTAAATGGCTCCCCATGGCTCTCAGGATTAAATTCAAATTTGTCTACATGCTTTTTCAGACCATTTATGATCTATTCATATGCCCAGCAGTATCCCTTATTTCTGTCCCTATCTTGAACTCTCTTCTATAGCCATAAAATCTTATTTGTCATTTATTGAAAGGACAATGTTCTTCATAAGCATTCTCTCAGACTCTCATATAATGACTTTCAGAATACATACTTTGGCATTTCTACTTGTCTTTCTGTTTGCCCCAGACCTGCTTGAACTCTCTACCTATGCCTCCTCTCCAACTCTCATTTAGTCTTAAATTGGTGATATGAATTTGGATGTCCTTTCATCTGGAATAATTCCTTCACCCCACAATAGAAGAGACACTTTTATAGCACCCTCAGCTTACCTTAATTTTAGCATGTATCACATTTATTGAAATTACTTATTTATTTAACGTCTTCCCTCTGTAGTGTAGGCTCCCTTAGGGATGGAATTGTATTTTATTCACTGATGCTTCTTAGCATCTAACTGATGATTGGCTCATAGTTATTGCTATCAAGAAATATCTTCTGAATTAGTAAATAACCCAGTCAAACAAAACAGCCATTTCAAGAGGGGTATGGTGATAGTGTCTGCTTCTGTATTAGCCATGATTTTGGCTCACTCCATCCTTACAGGGCTAGCCACTTATTAACATATGGTCTTGAAATTATGTTTTGTGCAATAGATACTTATATCTACTTGGATTTACCTTTAAGTTAATGAGTAGCATGAATCTCTAGAGAATAAGTTGAGTATCAAAGAAACTAAACTCCCTGGTGCTAGCTTAAATGTAATTAATAAAGATTTAAAGTATTGCTGAGAAATGATTGCCACCTTCAGAAAAATTTAAAAAGACATACAACTTCATAAAATAATACAGGTATGTGAATGAGTCAAGATGAAAGGGGCAAATAAAAATAAGGCAAGAAATGAATTTCATAGTCCATGAAATACAATGTGCATAATGACTGCTTATTTACAAAATGTTAATAATTCCATCCCTAGCCATGGTTGATAAGACTAGGAGAAAATATCTGACTTAAGTGGAGACAACTAGCTACCTTCTCCTAGAAATTCTAAATTTCAATAAAGACATTATAATTCTGTGGGAAATTTTAACTTGAGTACTCAGGCATATGCATGAGCTACTTGTCATGCAGACTAACAAGCTAAACTTTATAGAGAGAAGAATGAAGCAGGTTGATGGATGGGAACAACAACGAGAAATGGAGAAGTTCTGATGGATTTTTAGTTCCAGAGTGTATCCCTTTCCTGAGGTCCAGTACAGGCCTACCCTCGGTTATTATCTGACATCCTTATATAGGTGGAGAATATAGCTGAATCTGCTAATATAGCAATATTAGTTTTTTTAAAAAAAACTATTGTGCACTCAAATTAATGGGTACCCATCCTGTATTAGTTTTGTATTGAAATGTTTTCTACCTTCTGATCTTAGGGCCATTGTAGTAAATTTTGATATTTTAAATATATTTCTCACAAACACTCTGAGAGATTGTAGACAAAATATTTTCCATTCAATCACTGAAGAAATGTATAAGAAACTGGCAAGAAGATTGTAATTTGAGAGTTGTTAAGTGATTTAAATATCATATATGCCTTTCTATCCATATAGGAAATATCCTTTTTTTTTTCTTTTGATAAGCTAGCTTAAGTTGGTTCTGGTCTTTTAGAAACAAAAAATGTCTTAATCATACAGGAAAGAGCAAAGAAATAATGGTTAAGGTATACATGTTCCAAAGTACAGGAAGGGGAAAGGATACTTTCTCATGGTGGGAGTTAAGAAAAAAAAATAGTAGGAAATATGGAATGTCACAGCTAAGTGGCTCATGGTTTGTGTGATCTGATTACCCACTGTGCTTTGCATTTCACTGCCAAGATACTATTTTTACCTCATACCTGGCAAATGCGATCACTGCCAAGACGATTCTGTTCTGTTTTCCAAGATACAAAAAATTTGTTTAAGAACTCTTTTGGAATGTTCTAGATCTCCCTACTATCTAATCTACTTGGAAGGCATTCATATGCTTTTCTCTAACTATTATAAATTTCATATCTGTACCAAGCAAAGTCACCAGAGAATTGAATATTTTGACCAGAAGTGTTTGGCTTCAATAGAACTGGCCTTTCTTGATTACATTTCCTTATTATACTCTCAAGACTGATATGAGAAATTATGTATGAAAAAGTCAGACAAAATGTTTTACATTATAAAATTATACATTATATAAATATATATCACAATGTTCACAGGATTTCTGCTTCTCCTTAAGTTTTGCTTTGCCTTTAGGCTTGGGAATCTTGTGTGTGTGTGCGTGTGTGTGTGCTTTAACTTAATTTAATTTAATTGCTGGAAATATTGACTTACAGTCTTCTTCCACAATTCTATAGTGTCACACAACCTGTGTTTCCATCTGATATTCTTACCTCTGCTGTTCTATCTTAATTTCTCCATAGACCAAATTTACTATTTACTTAAACTTTTAAATTTTATGTACTTTTGTTGCGACTTTCATATTCTTTGTGAAATGCTGTAGGACCTTTCAATTAAAAGTGTGATCCATGGACCTACAACATGAACATAGCTTAGGAGTTCGTTGGAAATGCAAATTCTCGGGCCCCACTCTAGGCCTACTGAATTTTCATTTTAACAAGACCCAGGTGACTCATATTTACATTAAAGTTTAAGAACACTACAGTAGAGAATTTAGAATTAGCTAATATAAATTTATCTCAGTTAGTGGTTAAAATTACATACTGGTTTCAATCCTGTCAATTTCAAACTGGCTTAAGCCACTTGGGGAGCTGGATAAAAAATGGAAATTTCTAGACCTAGTCCTCATTCTCTGATCTAGTAGAAAAAGAAGAAGACCATGGAGTCTGCATTTTTTCGGGTTCTCCAGGGATGCAAATGGAAGGCTTGAGTCCTAGAGACCTTCACCTTCTCAACGTTATGATTTCAAAATGTCAGTACCTAATATGAATCAATATACAGCTTCTGTGTTTGTCCTGAGGTGGATAAATGGAGGTGAATAAATAATGTAACTTTATAAGTTGCTGGTGAGTTAAAAGCAAAAGGACTGAGAGGATATGGACCCTACAACCAATCCAGACCATTGTCTTTGTTGAGATCCAAGGAATGTGAGAAATGGTGTGTTTATCTACTCTTGGGAACTGTTTTAGAGGGATCCCAGTCTCTAAGACTGTCCTTTCCAATGATACACACCTAGCTCTGCATGAATGATTCAGAGTCTGTTGGGAGAGTATTAGATTCACAGTCTTGATAAATTTATTTAAAGTTAATCTATCCTTGGTAGAGAAACAAGATCTACAAGGAGATGAAGTTGGTGTAGAAATGGTTGGAATGTGTAAGAAGTAGAATACAAGGAGGCTGTTCTTTCAATTATTACAATTACACTTTTATCTCAAATGTTTGGAAGCCACTTATTTAAGTAAATGACTTAAATAAGGTTGAATTAATCAGGCTTTAAAAATTTCAGTGGTAAAAATCCAACTTAAACTAATTTAAATTAATTTGAATGTATTAGAAACTTCACCCACTCTAATAGCTGGGAGGACCAAAAGGAGTCTCTTTCTCATTTCAGAATTAGCTAGATCCAGGTATTAAATGGCATCAGAATTCTGCCTTGCTCTGTCTTACAGTTTTGCTCATCTGTCTTCATTCTCTGGGTCTATGGTTATGCATATGGTTACTTAGAGACCCAGCTTCACATGCTTGAAAGGTATGTGAAAGTCAGCACCAAAAATATGATTTCTTTATAACATCTTGCAAAGAAGAGCACATTTGTTTTTCTTGAGAGTTGTGGCAACATTCCCCAGGGAGACTCTCACTGGTCTAGCTTTCATGACATGCTTAGGTCTCAAACAGTCACTCTGGCCAGGTTGATAAAGAATTCAGATTGGTCAGACTCAGGACACACCCAGCCTTGGGACTGAGGGGTAGTGTCAACCCCCATCAGAACTGCATAGACTGAACAAGATTGCTGAGGGAAAGGGGTGAGTGATTGTCTTAGAACAAGGGGTTCTGGACAAATACCTTTATATCAACTATATTTGTCAAGCTGAATTGGCTCAATATCTTATGAAACGAATCAATAAAAGTCACCTTCAAGACATTGGTTCCAAATTGATTTCAGGTTAGTAAACATACTCCTCTTTCACTATTGAGACATCTACAATGAGCCTAAATGAGCAAATTTACTACTTCCCTAAATGCCCAGCAGGGATTGTCTTAAGAACTGAAGACCATGGAGTCCCATCAATTTTTTGCTTCATGGAGAATCAGTGATGGTTTTTAACTTGCCGTCCATACAGTCTTGAATACATATCAACCAAACACCGTTATGTTACAGGAACCTTTCAACACTTTTTCTGGACAACTTGACCTCAATGCAATGAAAATAGTCCATTTAATTACAACTGCATGGGTATACATGAATATTTCTATTTCTGTAGAATATTTCTATTTGGATCACAATAGTTTTTGCATTCCTTTGTTTATATATACATATATTTGATGGGAATAAATTGAATTAAATTTGCTTAAAAAGTTCCCTAAAGCTAAATGTGATTTAATTGATTTGTATTAGTATGTGGTCCAAATGTTAGCTGAATTTATAAGAAAATAGGTCACATAACCAAATATATTAAATTGTTGCCATTAAGTAAGAAGACTTGACAAGCATTTGGTAGATACTCTGATTCATATTTACCTATGTTTTTGGAAGTGGGATATAAATGTTGCAGTTGCTCATTATCAGCAATGAATTTTGTGTAATTGTAAATGAGATATAAATAATTTAAACTAAAGAGAAAATCATCTTCGTTGCTACTTCCAGAGGATTGTACTCTCTTTATGTATCCAAG
Organism: Cacajao melanocephalus; assembly: GCA_963573385.1. Classification (NCBI taxonomy): domain Eukaryota; kingdom Metazoa; phylum Chordata; class Mammalia; order Primates; family Pitheciidae; genus Cacajao; species Cacajao melanocephalus. The sequence continues at coordinate 15,049 of CAUYLG010004795.1, forward strand.
CAGGACATGAACATTTGTATTAGGTGGACAGACTGGTTAACAATGATAAATATAGCATTCGATTCTATTTGACAAGAACTAATATTGCTAAAATTTTACTTGAGGTATTTTATCACCTGTCTGTTCTGTCCTCAGTCCTTTAAATGATCTGTTCAGCTCACACACCAACATGCCAGAAGCCCAGCAGAGGACTGATATGGGATATCATGCTGATCTCTGGTGTTCCACACTCATCAGATCACCTCCAGATCCCTCTTTCCTCCTGTTCCTTCTCCTGTAGCTCTGATCCTTGGTTAACCCACACTTTCAACTTCACTTCCTGATACCCATCCCAAGCCTCTTCTTCCCTCAACTTTGTAGAGGGCAGTTAGGGATGATTTATCAGTTTTTGAGCCTTTAGGCCATTTTTTAGGGAAGGACTTGGTTATAAATCAATGTTCAGGGCAGGTTACTCCTCTGTGGCCCCCTTTTCACATTTTCATATCGGCAAAGTCAGTCCTAGTCTCCTTGTCTCTCTTTGTACAATTATTTTGTTACTTCTTTGCGGGTGCTTGATTTTGGCAAAAATGTAAGTTGAAAATCTTGCCTTCCACACTGTAGTCTTTCTTATAATGACATTGTTCTTAGTAAGTTTGTATAGACACTAAATGTTTTTTGCTAGTTTTTAATTATATACTAAAATTAAAGGATAGATATACAACAAATGTAGTGTTTTAGTTTGGAGAGATAAAATATGCATATCTGGGTCTGTGGCTATCCATGTGATTACTATGTGGGTTCCCAGAGACTACAAGGTATTGAAAGTATAGAAGCATCTGTGAATTAAACAGGAAGGTTTTCTGAAGGAACAATATCATTACAGTGAATTCTATTCACTTTTTTATTATCCTAGAGTCTGTAAACCAATAGTTTTAGTTAAGCTGTTATGGTCTTCCTTGATCTTCTAGACAAATTCAGCAGTTATTTCAACTCATTCTTTGTTTTTATGTTTTTTTTCTCTTTGTGACAGATATCCCCCTGTTTCTTAAGCCTCCCAGAATTGTTTTCATTCATGTTTTTCTCTTTCATCAAAATAGCGGTTACCATTACTTTACAAGCTGTGAGAGTCACTCAAGGTAATCTTGATGTAACAGAGAAGGTGTGACAGAGCAAAGCCCCAAATGTTATATAAAATGAAAGAAGGACACCTGTTCCAGGGAAAGGAAAATCTTCTTAGAAGTGGTATTCAAGGCCACTATGCCTATAATCCCAGCACTCTTGAAGACAGAGGCTGGAGTTTGAGATCAACCTGAGCAACACAGGGAGACCTCATCTCTACAAAAAAAAAAAAAAAAAGACATCAACAAAATTAGCCTAGAGTGGTGGCACATGCCTGTAGTCCCAGCTACTCTGGAGGCTGAGGTGGGAGGATCACTTGAGTTCAGGAGTTCAAGGCTGCAATTAGCTATGATTGTGCCACTGCACTCCAGCCTGGGTGATAGAGTGAGACCCTGTCTCAAAAAAAAAAAAAAAGGAAAAGAAAGGAAAAAAAAACAAAACAGAAAAAACCGGCATTCAACCTAAGTCTTTCAGGATGAGTAGGAATTATCTAGCTGAGGAAGAGAGAAGAAGCTACTACAGACAAAGTATCTAGTATTTTTAGAAGGTTCAAATGTGTTCCATACCATAGAGGATTTGGGAATTTCAAATAGTAAATATATCTGTATTATAACTTAGATTTTTAATTTAAAGGCATGAAGGAGCCACCAAAGGGTCTTAATTAGGAAAATTCTTTGAACAGTTGAACATTTTATAAAGATCACTCTGAAAGCAGTGCCGAAAGTGGATTGGAAGAGAAAGGTTAAAGAAGGTAGAGACAGAGAGACTTCTGGTTGACTGATGCCGAAAATAATGAAGGCTTGCACTAAGGAATAGGAAGTAAGGATGGATTGAAGAGACAGATTGAAGAGCAAATAAGAAGGGAGAATCATTAAGACTTTGATGACATAAGATTTGAGAATGGCATCTTTACTTCTTTCTCTTTCAACCACTAAAATGTCTACGGCGGTGTACCTTTTTTTGGCACAGTTTGACTAAATTGTGCCAAAAGTGGAATCCCTGGTTCTATGCCTTCTTTTTCTGCTTTCCCTGGAAATAATGTGGGCTGCCATAGCTTCATCTGCATGAAGGATGACTCAGTGTCAATAGCACTGATCTCTGTATCCGCTTATCAAACTGCTGGTAGGCTATCTCCACATACATGTGTTGCCAATTCCTAAAGTTTATCATGATAAAATGAAACTCAACACCTTCTCCCTAAAACTGGCATCTCACCATTATCATTAAGAAATATCCAAGTCATGCTCCAGATTTTCCAGGAAGACAATATTTTACTACTTTATCCTCTACTCATTACATTTTTTTTTCTGAGACAGAATCTTGCTCTGTTGCCTACGCTAGAGTACAGTGGCATGATCATAATTCACTGCAGCCTTGAAATCCCAAACTCTTGGGCTCAAGTGAGACTTCTGAGTATCTGGAACACAGGCATATGCCACTACACCTAGCTTATTTTATTTTATTTAGTAGTGATGAGGTCTCACTATGTTCCCCAGTCTGGTCTCAAACTCCTGGCTCCAAGTGATCTTCCCACCTCAGCCACCCAAAATTCTGGGATCAGAGGCCTGAGCCACTGGGCCCAACCTATTCATTACATTTGTAAATATTAAAGTCCTGCTTGTCCTTCCTTGCATATCCAGCCAAAACTTTTTGCTAATGTCCCTTTCTGTCCTTTTCTACATACTGTGCTATACATTTCAAAAGCAAAATTCTTTCATCTTTGTCATTACTTAAACTCAAATTTCTAGGAATGTCCACCACACATCTAGAAATCTGACAGATAATTCTTTATTATTGATAATAGTTTCAAGTTTATAGAGTATTTAACTATTCAAAGAATCTAATTGTTTATGCAAAGTAAATCAATTTTTAAATTTTTATTGACATTATTTTCTTAAGGGCAGCTATCATTTTCCTGTCATTAATATATGAAATTTTAATTTTATTTCTAATTCCTAGTGATTTTCTAAACCTCATGATAAATGACATCAATCTATTATTTGGTTTTCTTGTGTTTTCTCAAATAAACTAGTTATGGGTGGTTTTATTTATATTTTATGTGATATACCTCTCTCCCCAATTATTAGTAAATAGAGGGTAAAATTATCCAGCATTTTTACTGATGGGATAAATAGTACTAATTCTTTTCAAAGTACAAATAAAAACTGTGGCATAACCTTTTTTTTGGCTTGGTAATTATTCAGTGGAGTATGACTAGAGACAACTAATTACCAACCTTTTGGTAACAATGTCCTAAATTACTAAATGGAAGCCTACAAGAAAAGAATTTTAAAAAATTGTAAATAGCAATGCATGTATGAAATCAACATCAGTAGTTTTAAGTCTTCCTCTAATCATTTTGAAGTGGTAAGATACTGCCTGAACATTCTTAAATACTGAGATGAAGATGAAAGATTGTTATTTTCCCAAACTTTCTTTTTACTTCTTAACCTGTAAAACACCATATTTCCAAACTAAAGGTAGTGAATGAAAATTTGATGAGGAACAGGATATTTACATGGTGTCAAGAATTCTTAAGTAATTGCAGAAAGTAAAATTATAATTTATAACAAAGAAACCTGGAAGCCTCCAGATTACCCAAATGATCAAAGAGCACATCATCAGTAATGGAACAACCGACATCATGTACCTTCAAATGGGATGCAATGAGAAGACAGCATTATTTCTGTGATACCTCTGCCAAAAACACATAACCTGAATCTAATCGTGAGGAAACATCAAACTAACTCAAATGGAAAGACGGTCTTTAAAATAGCTTGCCTGTCTCTTAAAAATGTTAAGGTCATGAAAGACAAAGGAAGATTGATGAACTGTTCTATGTTAAAGAGACAAGATCACTGCAGCAACGTGTCTTCCTGATGTAGATACTGAATTAGATACTGGGTGGAGAAAAATATAGCTAGCTATGAAAGACATTGTTGGGATATTGAGGACATTTGAATATGAGATTTGGAATAAATAATAGCAATGGGTCAATGTTAAATTCTCTGATTTTGACGTGAGATTTGGAATAAATAATAGCAATGGGTCAATGTTAAATTTTCTGATTTTGATAATTGTACTGTAATTATGTAAAGAAATGTCTTTGTTTTAGAAAATATCCACTAAAGTATTTAGGGGAAGAGAGAACATTTATAATTTATTTTCAAATGGTTCAGAAAAAAAATGTGTGTGTGCGTACGTGTGTGTATGTGTGTGAAGAGAGAGCAAACAGCTGAGGAAATAGGCAACTTTTATAAGTTTGAACTATATCAAGATATGAAGCTACATAAATATATGTCATTTTATCTAGAATAATTTTTCTTTATATATTTAAAAGGATGCTACCTTACTCTAGTATTCCAGTACTTGGTAAAAAGGTCTCTGCATGCTTTTTTTTCCATAAGTTATTGGGGTACATATGGTATTTGGTTACATGAGTAAGTTCTTTACTGGTGATCTGTGAGATTTTGGTGCACCCATCAACCGAGCAGTATACACTGTATCATATTGACAGTCTTTTATCCCTTGCCTACCTCCCATCTTTCCCCCGCAAGTCCCCAAAATCCATTGTATCATTCTTTTGCCTTTGTGCCCTTATTGCTTAGCTCCCACATATCAGTGTGATCATACAGTGTTTGATTTTCCATTCCTGAGTTACTTCATTTAGAATAATAGTCTCCAATCTCATTCAGGTCTCAGCAAGTGCCATTAATTCATTTCATTTTATGGCTGAAATATATATATATATATTTCAGCCATAAAATGGCATTTCATAAACTGAAAAGAATTAATATTCCATTAATTCATTTCAATTTATGGCTGAATATATATATATATATATATATATATATATGGAATAGTAAATAGAGGGTGCAGTTATGTGTGTGTGTATGTGTGTGTGTGTGTGTGTAGATATATGTATACATACCACGGTTTCTTTATCCACTCATTGATTGATGGGAATTTGGGCTGGTTCCATGATTTTGCAATTGCGAATTGTGCTGCTATAAATGTGCGTCTGCAAGTGTCTTTTTCATATAATGACTTCTTTTCCTCTGGGTAGTGGAATTGCTGGATCAAATGGTGGGGTCCTACTTTTACTTCTTTAAGGAATCTTTATAATGTTTTCCATAGTGGTTGTACTAGTTTATATTCCCACCAGCAGTATAGAAGTTTTCCCTGATCATCATATTCATGCCAACATCTACTGCTCTTTTATTTTTTGATTATGGCCCTTCTTGAAGGAATAAGGTGGTATCACATTGTGGTTTTGATATGCATTGCCCTAATCATTGGTGATGTTGAGCACTTTTCATATGTGTATTGGCCATTTGTTTACTGGCAAGGCAATCCTAAGCAAAAAGAACAAAGCTGGAGGAGTCACATTACCTAACTTCAGGGCTACAGTGACCAAAACAGCATGATACTGGTACAAAAACAGACACATAGACCAATGGAAAAGAATAGAGAGCCCAGAAATAAGGTTAAACATCTATAACCATCTGATCTTTGACAAAGCTGACAAAAATTTACATCACTATTCAGTAAATGGTGCTATGATAACTTGCTAGTCATATGCAGAAGATTGAAGCTGGACCTTTTCCTTAAACCACATACAAAATTCAGTTCAAGATGAATTGAAGACTTAAATGTAAAACCCCAAACTATAAAAACCCTGGAAGATAACCTAGGCAATACCATCTTGGACCTAGGGATGGGCAAAATTTCATGACAAAAACACCAAAGGCAATTGCAACAAAAGCAAAAATTGACAAATGGGATCTAATTAAGAGCTTTGGCACAGCCAAAGAAACTATCAACAGAATAAACAGACAGCCTAAAGAATGGGAGAAAATATTTGCCAACTATACATCTGACAAAGGTCTGCAATCCAGTATCTATAAAAAGTTCAAATAAATTTACAAGACAAAACCCCATTAAAAAGTGGGCAAAGAACATGAACCCACACTTCTCAAAAACAGACATACCTGCAGTCAACAAGCATATGAAAAAAGCTCAATATCACTGATCATTAGAGAAATGTAAATCAAAACCATCATATACCAGTCAGAATGGCTATTACTAAAAAGGCAAAAAGTAACCGATGCTATTGAGGTTGAGGAGAGAAGAGAATCCTTGTACACTGTTGGTGGGAGTGTAAATTATTTTAACCATCGTGGAAAGCAGTATGGTGATTCCTCAAAGAGCTAAAAGCCAAACTACCATTTAAATCATTCCCATTTCTGGGTATATACTCAATGAAATATAAATCGTTCCATTATAAAGACACATGCACACATATGCTCATTGCAGCACTATTCGTAAAAAAAAAAAAAAAAAAACATAGAATCAATCTAAATGCCAAACAATGACAGACTGGATAAAGAAAATGTGATACATATACACCATGGAGTATCATGCAGCCATAAAAAGAACTAGAGTATGTCTTTTGCAGAAACATGGATGGAGCTGGAGGCCATCATCCTTAGTAAACTAACATAGGAACAAAAAACCGAGTATCACATGTTCTTAGTTACCAATGAGAGCTAAATGATAAAAAATTATGATCGCAAAGAAGGAAACAACAGACCCTGGGGTCTACTTGAGGAGGGACTGTGGGAGGAGGGAGAGGAGCAGAGAAGATAATGATTGGGTACTGAGCTTAATACCTGGGTGATGTAACAGTACATACTCCTACAACAACTCCCATGACACGTTTTTTTTTTAATATTGCAAACCTTCACAGGTACCCCCAAACCTAAAATACAATTTAAGTAAAAGAAATACAGAAAAAGGTTTATTATGATTTTCCAAATACAAAAGGATATTTTTTTCATCTCTAATGTTCTGCAGTTTCACAATGATGCTCCTATGTGTGCTATTTTGGTCATTTACTCTCCGTTATATTTAGCCGGTTATTTGAATTTAAAGATTATGCTTTTCCTCTTTTCTAGGAAACGTTATTTAGTCACTTTATTGAGCATTTATTCTCCTTCACTTTCTCTCTCGGCAACCCTATAACTGAATCTTGGACTTCTTAAACTAATATGCTTTTTCTCTTATGCTCTGTCTCTCAACCATGTTGTGGAAAATTTCCTTGACTTTATTTATTTTTTTTAATTTCAGCTATCATATTTTTAATTTTAGGGGCTTTCTGTTGTTTTTGTCCCTTCTTTCTAGAATCTTACTTTAGTTTTGGGATGCAATATCTTCTCAAACCTTTCTAAGCATATGAATTAGGTTTTATTTAAAATATAATACTTCTTTTTAAAATTTTCTGTGACTTTTCTAGGTTAAGCTTTTCCTATCTGTTCTGCTTTCCCCTTGTTATACCACATGCTTTCTTTAATTATATAGCTATTCTTGATTAATTATTATGTTTAAGAATAAAATAATAAATAAGGTGACTGGAACTTTGCACACATAGGGGAGTTGATGGGAATGAAGCCACTATATTGAGAAACCTTCACATGCCCAAAGCATCAACATGTACACTAATTGCTACAGTATGCTTTGACCCTTTATTAATTATTTAAAGTATTCTGTTTCCCTACACTGACAAACTAGGGGTGAATATCTGACTAGATATTTTAAATATTGTAATGGGGAAGTATGAAGACGGAGTGAAGAACACATACATAAGTTTCAATCCACATTTCAATCATTCATTCATTGAATCAATCTACAGATTTATGTAGTTTGAGTATTCCAGGCTGTGCTCAAGATGCTAGAGACTACAGACATTAACAAAACAGATACATTTAATGCTCTTGTGAAGATTACTTTCTTTTGCAAGAGACATTGAACAAATTAAAACATAAAAACATAGTATGTTGCATATCATGAAGAAAATTAAGGCATAGTAGAATAGATATAGACTGATGGATTTCAAAAAAAAGAAGAGAGACAGTTTTGTTTAGATAAAGTGTTTCAGGGATACCGCTTTGGTAGAGTAGCATTTGAGCAGGGATTTAAACAAAAGAGGAAAGACATGAAGATATTAAAGGGAAGTATGCTGTAAGCGGAGGAACCAGGAATGCAAGGCAAGATGGGATGTGTTCTGAAGGATTTCTAGATATGTCTCATGATTGCATTGGAGACTCTCTGGGTCTGGCAGGCACACTGTTTTACTATTTTGTAGCAAGGCTCTCTGAGCACATTCTAGATTGTGACTATTCACTTCCAGCTTCATCAAATACCCATCTATTTTCCTTTGTTCCAGAAATTTGTTGAGCATTTCCAGTATTTGTTGAGTATTTCCAGTTGAGTATTCCACACTTGGTCCTTTTTTTCATTGCAATAAAAGTGTACCTTATAAAAAGTTTATTTTAACTGATTCTTCAAAAGTAGAGGATATAACTGAGTGGACTCAGGTGCCATCTTGAACTAAAAACCAAAGCAAAAACAAAACTTCTCTTCTAAAAAATGTTTTTAAAGTGATTGCAATACAAACCAAAAAATAAAAAAATAAAAAATAAATAAAATTTCCACAGAGATTCTAAACAAGTCCAAGGGCATTGAAGGCTTTTAACAGTAATTCTAAGATGAGAACCCATGTTATTATGGTATCTCTATAATAGAAATACAATACCACATCAATAGAAAAATAAGAAAGCATACAACATAAACAGTGATTGATATTTTGAACAAGAAAATGAAAACAAAACTGTAAAATAAGAGAGAGAAATTCAATCTGAATAATGCTTCCTAGTGAAATGAGCCCAATGCAGTGTGATATGAATTGATTTTTATTCTTCTTCAATACCACCACAACTATACAATAAATAAATGATTTAATAAATCACAGCAAATAAAATAAACCTAAGTTTTAAAAAACCTGAAAATTCATTAAACTACCTTTCTTTCTGAGGCAGTAGTCAACAGATTGTCAAATTAAATTTCAAATTATAATTAAAGGGAAAATTTTTACATTAATAGCAAATTCTGATTCTAGGAGCTATGAAAAGAATTATTTTGTTCTGCCAGAGAAATTTGTAATGGTTCTCAGATATTGTACTTGTCAATTAGAAAGAAACAAAGTTTTTAACTCATTTTTTTTTGAAAGAAAGAAAGAAAAAGAGAGGAAAGAAAGTGAGAGTGAAAGAAAGAAAAAAAGAATGTAAGAGAGAAAGAAAGAGGAAGAGAAAGAGGGAGAGAGAATGGGATTCTTGTTCTATTGCCCAGGCTAGAATGCAGTCTAAAAAT